>NW_023609163.1:0-23786 GCF_013339725.1 Rhipicephalus microplus
TTTCTCGTTTCCTTGTCTCAACCAACAACGTGAAAAATAATCGACACCCCCTTTAATCCCGCCAAGAGCTAGAATATATACAGTGTTGCTAACATAGAGGAGCATTCTAATGTTTGCCAACCCGCAACAAGAATCGGCTGCTTCTAGCTAGCACATCATAACAAACCTTGCATGCCCCCCTGTTTCACCAGACAAAAGGTCAGCCCGAACTTCTAGCCTCGTAAGAAGTTATCTTATGAAGTAAGTGCTTACAAAGTTTGCCAAGTTTGTAGTGACCTTCCCATATGCTATAACAGTCATCATAGATTGACACGAGAACTTTCTGTGCCTTGCACGTCATTCCAAACTTCCAGGGACGAGGGACAATTTAGCTATTCATTGTTTTGACAGCCGGCGAAGAAACGTTGCAAAAAGCTGGAGCGAATACAAAAATCCCGATACAAGCAGACTTTTTGACATTAGAGCACGCTCCCATGGGTTCTAGCAAAAGAAAGAAAAAAGTCTATTCATTTTTTTTTGCGCAGTCAATACATCGCACAGAAACGGCAAAACTTTCGTTGCAACGAGAAGTTTTTTAGTGAGTCGACCTTTTTCTAATGAGGCTAAAAAGAATGGTATACAAAAATAAAAATGAGCAATATATATATATATATATATATATATATATATATATATATATATATATATATATATATATATATATATATATATATATATATATATATGGACGTTATTTGTTTACTTTAGGCCGGCAGGCACAACTGCCCTTAATTTCGACCATCACTCATACACAAAAGCAAATGAAAAAAATCATCTCGTTTAAAATGAAGTCGCGTGTAGCCGACAATTAACAAAGATACCGCTAATATTTTTCCATTCAGAACTTGCACTCATTAGATACAACGAACTAACCACCAAACAAAAGGTCCCCCTAATAAATACAGCTACAGCGTCACAGATTTCGAAAACAAGCAAAAGGACGCTGTATACGGCAGTGGCGACATATGATAACACAAATGTTTCTTGAAAAGTGCCACGAAATGTCGTTAAATATGACCGACACTGGACGCATGAAAAGGCACTGATCGACTATGTTTATAAAGCGTATTTTTATTCTCGAAAATTTCTGAAAGAGTTTGTTAAGACAAACTAAATTCACGGCTCTTCAAATTGCTTGAGTGCTCCTCGGACATTGATTGTGTATACCTTTTCAGGAGACGAAGTAGGAAACTGCAGCAATACTGGACTGGAGTACCATAAGGTACGCTTTGCCAATCACTTTTAGTATACCTATAGTTTTGCTGGAAACTGGGCAAATTTAGCACACTAGAGTTTGATTCTAACGCTTTCATATAAATGTTAAATAGATCTTTGAGCAAGAAAGTCTGTATCTGCAAGAAAGTCTGAGCTGTGAAACATACGTTCGACCAATGATCACTTTACATTATTGCCTTAGTGCATGTGTTACTGCAACAAGTGTAAGCGTTATCTCACCAGATCAAAAGCGTGTAAAGTGGAGGTTTGGCCGTAATTTATTTCGTGAGAGTGCGTATGAACTTTATTGAGGTTCTAAGGACAAAGAAGGCGATGCCGAAGGCGCCATGAACAAGACCGGCAGCTCTAACCAGGTTGCGGCCGGTAGACAGAGTCCTAATAGCTAGTTGAAGCTTGTCAATACGCGTATTATAATTACGAACATTTTAAGAGGGCAAGACCTATCGACTCTTGGTATTTTATAATTTTTCTGACCTACATGAAAACCAAATGAGAGAGGGGAGAGACGCAAGCGTGCGCACGAAGCTGCCGCCAAGGTTGGCGCCTCTACTCCCGCCCCCTCCCGTGGATCATCTGAAGGGGGCGCCAGGACCCTCGTATACCTTTACTCAGTCAGATCGGTACCGTCATTTTTAATCTGTTTGGTTATGTCAATGAAGGTATTGATGATAATGGCGGTTGATTGCCACTGACATTGGATTTCAGGAGTTGTTTACTTCCCATTCTACCCCTAAAAAGCTGCAGACAGAAGACATATAATTGTGGGCTCGTAATTGGCTCATTTGCATTATTGCATCAAATACGAAGCTTTCTTTCGGAATCGGACAACTGGGGCAAGGGGAACTGCAGTGATACTTCGCCCCCTCTCCTCATAATAGGAAAGCACGCGCACGCTTATGGAGAGAGGGAGGACCGCTGTTTTGGGCATTAGAGCTCGTGCACTCGCAGAGAACTTGCACGAGTGTTGCACTGCACCCGCATTGTTGGAAAAATACGTTCGAGCCGTTCTATAGAAAAGGAGCAATCATTATAAAAGGCCACTTCAAGGCATTGACGAACCAGCAGGCTGTAGTCAAATTTTAATAACTTGGACGTGATACGTTGTTGAAGAGCACCGTTCAAGGTACCAAGTGCAGGAGCTTGCTTGTAATCATGAGTAATTTAGAAATGTCTAACGTGATATTTGGGGCTAGCACACGATGTACTTTAGTGCGTCAGATTTTTAATGGGCGACGGTGACATTGCTCATGCCTTTGTGGAAATTGTAGTTCAGCATATACCTGTGTAGTTGCAGAATGAGACCACCCAGTCGAAGCAGTCTCGCCCGGAGGCGAGGCACTGACAGTGATGACACATTCTATAGGGTAGCGTTGACGGTGTCTCACAACACTGGCGTGGTGAAAAGATATAGCGGGAGAATAGTTGCAGGCGTCGAACTCAGAAGTGAGGCCTAAACAAAACATACCGGTGTTTATCAGGGCCCAATGTGAATTCCACTAAAATATAACTTGACCTGTGCTCTATGCTAAGCTCATACAGGTGCTCAGATCTGCGCGGAATGACAGGGTAGATCTGATGGCATAGATGGCTGACTGTTTATAAATAGCTCATTCGAGTTTCGTATGATTGTGAAGAACAGGTCCATTCACGAGACTAGTGAATAACTAAAATTGAAGAAAAAGTGTGGGAAGGTATTTATAGCTTTAATTTAGATGTGTTAATGGTAAGCATGGAGAAAGGAAACCTGAGGAGAGGCCCTCACAATGCGAGCTGCAGAGTGAAAAGTCTGGCTGAAGTCACATGCTTTTTCAGGAGGGTTGTAGGATTTTGTAATCACGCTATCGTCTCTGCATCATCGCGTTGTTGAGAGCCGGCTGGAGTCCCGAACATGCATTTTTATGAAGCTGTTGCACTTCAGAGATGGTGCGATGTGTTGGAAGCCTACAGTGAGTGCCGATCTTCACGGTTGCGTGCTAAGTTCATATCACTTGCTGTGAAAAACAGCTGTTTTCGAAGCTCGCGGCCACTTTTCCGAAGATGGCTAGCACCGCAGCTTCACTGTCTTCTTTCGGCACTGTGCAGTTTTGTGCCTCAGTGATGAAAGGCTAGAATTCCACTACGAGGACAGCAGCACCTTCTGGAGAGGAGGCGGTGAGCCGTTATGGTGTACGGCGGTCAGAACTATCGAAAAGCAGTACGCGGCCTACTGTGCTCACAAGAGCTTGCGGAGTCAAGAATTACAGATGTGCCTGATACAGCAAAGCAATTTATTGTTTGAATGATCACATACTGTTTACCTTTTGCCCGTGGTAACCCCTTAAGACAAAATGACATTTAATTGTCACATCATGTTTCGTACCTCGAACTCCTCATCTCTGCCGAAGAAAACAGCCCGTCCGTGACTATTATCCGACCAATTCGCACCGTTACTCTTTTTTCCTTCCGCGGATTAAACACGACGCGAAAAGCTGCAAGTTCATTGTAGATGCACAATATGAGCCGTAATGAGAGGCTGTGAATAGCACACAAGCGCTATACAAGGGACGATGATAATCAAAACTTTATTTCTCCCAAAAGAGGGGACTGGCCCAGAGGTTGGCTACGCTGCTTAGAGGAGGGTATCGCCGCACGTTTGCAGCACAATAGTTTCGCTTTTCGAGCTCCATCTATCAGATGACAGTGGCAGTGGCGCTCGGCGTGTTCAACATCAGCTCGCGCGGCTCGCCTCCCTCTCGCCGGCGCCAGTTTCGTATGCGCGAGCCTCCGAAGCATGACCAATCTTGCGAAAAGAAGCCCTCTACTCTTCCCCATAGAGTTTCCTAAAATCATCTAGAGGGGACTTTGGCGCGTCGATCGTTCAGCGACCATAAGATATATGGACATGACATGAATTTGCCTAGTCTTCACGCTTGCCGGTGGCGAAGGCACTTGTGGCTTCGTTTATAGCCGTGTTTTGGTTTTGTTTCGAAAAAAAAAAACAAACAGCTTTTCACTTCGTGACCCGATTTGAAGTGCTAAGCCTAAAAGAATAAAGTGGTCAAGCGTAACTGCCGAACATTTGCCGATTGTTGTTGCAGCTTCAAGCCACACGAAGCCAGAACGAACGTAAAGTACAAAAAATAGGCAAATCCATGTCATACCCATAATTCCTATTCTCGCTGAAGCGCCACGCGTTGCAGCTCCCATAGATATTAGCGTCAGGGTTCCCTATAGTGTATATTAAGGAAACTCCATGCTCTTCCCTACTTGCGGCTTCACAAAATGCGATGTAGCGGTCTCTCCTAAGTATTCCTTCTTCCATGCTGGTAAGCCTTAAAAAAAAAAAACAATTGGAAAAATTGGCTGATCCCACTGACAGTAAGAATCGATGATATGCGAAGCGTGAATGAGGAAGGTTGATATATCATTTTAAAAACAGCACAACGTTACGAGGCAAAAGTAAATTATGCTGTGCATGACTTCCATAACATGATTATTATGTTTGCACTTGTCATTTGTGTTCATCGTCCACTCACTTCTCGTAATACCGAATTTGGTATATGTGAAGCTAGCAAAACGGCCGTGAGCACGCAATGGGCTTAGTATGCAATCATGTTTTATATGACACGCATGTCATGATCTTTGCACCAGTCATACACCTTCGCCATGCATTCACGTCCCATAATACCAAATTTGGTATATGTGAAGCTAGCGAAACGGCCGCGAGCGCATCTTGAGCGTGGAATGGAGTCATGTTCATCGACAACACTCATATCATGATTATCATGTTTGCATCAGTCATATATATACCTTTGTCATACATTCACGTCCCGTAATACCAAATTTGGTATATGGGAAGCTAGGAAAACAACCGCGATCGCACCAGGGGCGTATGGTCTGTACTCATGACTTACATGACATGCATGTCATTATTTCCACGTTAGGGCCTGTCACTTCTGGTCGTCATGTATTCATGCATTTGCCATACCAGTTATGCAATATGTGTTGTGAATGAAACCACCCCAAGAGAGGCAAGATCGTGAAATGTAAATCAGGACATTCATGACATATGCACATACCATGATTTAAATGTTATGACTAGTCACTTATGCTCGCCACACAGGCATGTTATGTCGTACCAATTTCGCTTGCTACTTTGTGGTATTCACTCCGTCATTTGATTGAGCACCATTTGTGTCGTGATTCTAACAAAGGGCGCGTCTTTTGCAGGTAATGATGATTAGACAACTTGCCATTGGAATCATATGGGCTGTATTATGCACGGCACTTGGTGAGCACAATCCTCTGACACACAACATTCTAGTTTACGGTGTTCGTTCCGTTCACTGCGAATATATGTATATAAACAACGCTACGCCATATGATTCTATGGCGACCATAGAACCAGTCCGGGTAGCATAATGGCGAGGAGCACGCTCTGCGAGACGAGGGGGCATGCCAACATAAAAAAAGAAAACAGTATACGTGACTGGTCCAATCGTCACCATCGGCAAGTTCAGTACTAAGCCAACGGCTAACAAGTCTCGACCTCCGGCAGCTAAACCGCGAATCCTCCGTGACAAATTCCTTAGCAAATACTTTGGACAAGAGGCACACAAGCAATGATTTTTAGGTTCACGTATACGTGAATTTAGAAGTATTACGGACGAAGGCTCGTGTCTGCCTCAACGGCGATGCCCACAGACCTATATTGTCCATATTATCATGGGGTTGTGACGGGGACGAAGTAAGCAGACTGTAATTACAAGATCAAACTTTACTTGGTCACACTTGTGGCCCGTAAACTGAAGGCCAGATTACAGCGATGCCCACTGACACTGATAGCGGCGAACAGAGCATCGACCGACGAACAACTGACAGGCGGTGAAGTGTTATCGCTAGCGGCCACGTAGGTTCCAGAATGTGCGGTAATGTTGGCGAAGTAGGCGTATTCTTAACAACACGATCCGCTACAGTACTGAAGCTTTTCGAACACTGCAGGTGCAGTTTGTGCTGGGAAGTATTGACAGTGTAAAAGGGTGGTAAGAAAACTTGAGAAAGGAATGTGGCAATATGATTCCCCTGAAGCCAGCATTAACGTAATACATCTCGATGTACTGTTTGCACAATGTTATTAATTATATTGCGCGAGCAATACAACTATTGGCTCGGCAATATCGTCCAGCCAATAAGAAGCCGACGGCTCACGCATATAGCCGCGGAAGGTGTGGTGGCGGTGAAGTGAAGTTTCTGTAAAATGTGGAATATTGTCAAGGCTAAAGGCCGGCTTTTAGTTAACGACTTTTAGAATTCGGCTTTTAGTTAACGCGCACGCTGCGAATTTTTTATTGTTCAACAACGCCCAGGAGAAATTTCCCACCAGCACCACCTTGCAGGTCAAAGCGTAAGACTGCTTATGCACTGCGACTACGACGAGGGACGAACAGATGCCGCTTCAAGGAGGTTCCCCCCTTAAAACAGGGTAACAATTTAAAGTACAGGGTACTCTACTATGGAAGAGCTTAAGGCCGTCCCGTGGGCCTCAATATCACTTCGTGTCCTTCATGACCTTGATGAGCCTACGAATTCATTGCGCCTAGCAGTGTGCCGTTCGAGCCCCATTCCAACGTCGCTGCCAGCTAGCATCGGTACTCGCCGTCATTCAAGCAGAAATGTTTTGGTCAGGTAGAACCTAGTGTGTTCCCGGCTCCACCGAATCACCACGTCAGAACTGTGTCGAGTAGCTTTGACTATCAGCCGACATTTTCGAGACTTTAGACGTCCTCTTTTTGTTCTAAAGCCAACCTTTAGCCAAGTACTCATTTTTTGTTGTTTGTGTTGAGATTTTGCTTGAGCTCTGCAGTAAATGTTTGGGTGTTGTTTCTTAAACGAACGGCTTTGTATTTATTAGTAAAACTCTCCGAGGTTCAGGCCAAGGGAAACAAATCAGCAACAAGAACCTGCATCACACAGCCACTCCCTCTCGTTTTACCCCGCCATGCATGTGTTTCAGCGTACTCGCTATTGCAATGGAAGCGAGAATGTGTTTGAAGGAAGGAATCTGACATAGGGAAAATGCAGGGAGGTTAACCAGAAAGACATCCGGTTGGCTGGGGGATTAGGGCAGGGGATAAAAAAGATGAGCTAGAGGGAAGAGAAGCAAAAGAAAACGGAGAGACAGGAATGTGCTTGAAGCGTGCAGTGGATCCCTGTAACTCCGCCTTCGTACTTGAAGTTGACAGATTCGAAAAAAAAATTGCAACTGTCATTTGGGAAGCGATGAACTCGTTTAACGAAGCCATTCTATTATTGCGTGAATTGCAGCGCCGCGTTAACTACGCAGTAATGTCGGTTAATTAAATATCTTCGCAGACTTTGGAATGGCTGAAGTACGCGGTTTTCGACAATATCGGAAATTTCGCCTGCCAAAACTTACGATATGAATATGAGCCATGCCATAGTAGAAGGCTTCGGGAACTCCGACCATGTGGCGCTGTTTAACGTGCACTGATGTTGCACAGTACACGGGCATCTGTCATATCGCCTTTATCGAAGTGTGACCGCCATGGCGGGATCAAAACCACGACCTCCAGGCCAGGGGCCGAGCACCGCAGCTAATAATAGCAGCGGAGGACGTCTTTTCACAACAAAAATGTATGGAGCTCTGCGAAAACAAAATTATTCTGTACTATGGGTTCAAAAACTTATAGCGCATACGTGCCTAAGAACTTGGGCAAATCATATTACTCACCCTTGGTTCATGTGAAAATAGAGAAAATAACGAATAAATGGCAAACACTAGTTAAGAGTTCCGGACATATGTAATCGATATTTGTGACATACATTAAACAACAATTGAAATAAACTAGTGATGAGCACCAGAACAGGAAATTCAGCTTCGCTGGTTAAACATAAGTACAGAGTACTTGCCCGGTGACACCCCCCCCCCTCCCCCGCCTGTTTGCTTTATTAAGCATTCCGAGCGAAACGCGACGCATTGAGAATGCTGATACTTTGCATATTATGATGGCTGAGGAATGGTTCTTCAGGGTTTCTCTGATAGTATATATCCCTGAGTTAATTTGCAACTATTTGGTAAGTTCTACAGTGTCAGTAAATTTACAGAGATGTTCTCGCTTCCCTTATTGCTGCCACTGGAAACTTGAAATCCTTCCAATTTATGAAGTGAAGAATTCGTGATAAAAAAGAGAACATTTTTTTTTCAGCTTCGGTAGTGCGTATAACAGAGTATAAAGAAAAAAAAACAGGAAATAAAATTGTGCAACGAACAAAAATATTGTATATTGAGTGATATAAAAAAATCAAAGGCGTGAAACAACCCTCGAGTGAAACTTAGCCGCAAAAGCGATATTTTGATTTATTTCCTACTTTGTTGGTTAGGTAAGCAGATGGACCACCTTTTGTTGTTTTACTAGACAGCTTTAGAAAGTACGATAGCGTGTTGTGCAGCTTAATATACTGCACCATTCAAGTTTACTGAATCACTCTCTTTAGGTGACATTGTAGAGACCAATAATGATGTCTGCACGGAGGAAGCATGCAAGAAATTAGGTAAGTAAATGCATTTTGAAACTTTTGTTTGCTAAGCCAGTAAATAGATTTGTGACGATTGTTTCGTACTTGAAAACGTACATTCATATTCTAGAGTGAAATTCTTAGTTCATGAATGATTCGAAGTAGCATGTGGGGCTTCTTAATAAGGAAGAAAGGAAGGAAAATAGGATGAAAAGAATGGCAGGGAGGTTAACCAGCCTATAGGCAGCCGGTTTGTTACCCTGCGCTTGGGAGGGGTATGGGGGAGATGAAAGATAGAGAGTAGAGAGGGAAGAGAGATAAACACCGCACATTCGGCCGCACACGCGCGCGCACTCAGTCATAGTCCAGTCTTGTCTTTCGCGGTGTGTGACATAGCTGTTACAGCCGTTTGTTCAAGTCCGTGTCGCGTAGGAATTTGAACAGAGCTTTTGTCGCCTTCTGTTGCAATGTCTTTTTTCGGGCACTTGACTGACAGAATAGTGTCAACAGACATTTGGCTGTTGTCGATGCGAGCAAGAACGGACGCCAGTGACTGTCTCTGGGTGTCATACAACGGACAGTCACACAGGATGTGGTGTAGCGTCTTTTCGCAATGACAGGCGTCGCAGAGAGCGTTGTCGGCCATTCCTATGACAAAGGAATACGATTTTGTTAATGCCACTCCTAGCCATAAGCGATGAAGAAGGGTGCCTTCTCTTCGGTCGAGTCCAGTGGGCATGCGGAAAACCATCAAAGAGGACAGGTGGTGTTGACGATTCGTCTCGTTGCTTGGTGGGCACCATAGTGAAAACGTGATTTCACGCACAAGTCGTCGAAGATTATACTGGCTGCATCGGTCCGCGAAAGTGGTGTGGCTTCTTCTCGTGTTCTTTCAAGAGCTGCCCGCGCGGCAGTATCGGCATGTTCATACCCTATGACGCCGCAGTGACTTGGCAGCCACTGAAACGTCACATGATGTTCTTTCTCGTGTGAAGTGGGGAGAAGGCATCGAATTTCGAAAACAAGCTGTTCGTACGTCCCGCGACGCAGTGCTGGGAGCACAGATTGTGGGGCAGTCCTTGAGTCATTGAAAATCGACCATTGCTGCGGTGGTTCCTGATTGACTACACAAAGTGCAGCGCGCAAAGCAGCTAGTTCCGCTGCTGTAGATGCCGTGGAGTGGTCAGTCCTAAAGCTGATGGTAACACCTCTTGCTGGGACAACTATATACTGCCCCTGATGAACACTCGCGGTTTGTGGAGCCATCGGTATATATGTACACTGTCTGAATATTTCTTGTGGAAAAGAAGAAGAGACAGTTGTTTCAGCACGGGCGATGAAAGCAAGACAGTACGCACATTTTCTTGCTGGCGCCTGCAGGAAAAGTGAGTCGAAATGGTGGTTGAAGCATCACACTGGATATCTAAATCATCTAAATTATTCTTATTTTTTACCTACTAAGTTCAAGATCATTGTTAGTATAACTACAGTGGCAGAAAACACTATAGTCAAGTTTACCAATACTGTTATACAGCCAGGAGAAATTTTAAGCTGAGAAGGAAATAATTTTCTATCCCTAAAACAGTAGGAAACTTTCTTCAGCTCAGAAGCACTTACTCCAAAGATTTGTTCTAAGAAAACAAATAAAAACAAAACAAAACAAAACAAAACAAAAACGTTGCAGCAGGGAAAAAGAGACATCAACAAGGATTCTTTTCGTTCCTTTTCCTTTTTTTATCCGTCACTCGGTGTTTTTTCTTTTTTTTTTTCAAAATAAATCACGAACTAGCCCAGTCGCACACTTTGTCTTGTGGAAAAGATACTATAAGGCGTGGAGGTGTTCCTGCAAATTCAAGGACGTAAAACGTTTCTGGAGAAGTTCTGATTAAATTAACGATAAAATTCGGAGCATATGGTCAAAGCGACGTGTGTTGTTCTATGAGTGTGTTTTAGAAAAGTCGGGAGCGAACAAAATCGGCGTCCGGGGAAGACGACGTGAGTGGCACCAAAATCCATATGAGGCTGACACCAGGAGTAAATGAAATGATAAAAAAAGGCACTTAATGCAGCAAACGTAGGTCACATGATTAGATGGAATTATTAAGTGCATAAGACGAATCCAATGAGAGTTAACTTGAACAAAAGCGAATAAAAGTGGAACTGAGGAGAATCAAACTTATTTAAATGAGAATTGGGTGGGTATAAAAGAGCTGCTCCGGAACGAACTGACTAAATCACGTTGTCGAGCGACAAACACGTGGACATTTATTATCCGCTTTCACACCACGGAGAATCCACCAGTCGAATAAAGAAAAAAAAACTAGCTAGTTACACGATGAATAATACTGATACAAATACAACTCATAATGCAGCAATATAAGTCGCGACAGATGTACCGGTAATGCAGTGTTGGTCACGTCCGACTCACTATGAGGGTCACGTGGGAAAAGGAGCGTGAAATCGTTTCCACTAACCTCCCGTTAGAGACGTCCAGACGCTGCCAAGCCTGAAAAATCAAAAGCGCTCGCTCTACCTGAAGCGCTAGCGTAACCTCGCATTCCGCCAACTGGTGCTGCTGGTGACACCACTTCGAGCACCGTGCCATCTCTCGAGGCATCAATTGAATAGGCTAACTACGATGTGAAGATGCCACGAGGCGAAACATTAGAGAGGATGATAACAACCCTACAGTATAGAATGTGGTTTAACATTGACTCTAATGTTGGAGTGACCTAAAGCCAACTAGCTATGAATGAAGTGTCAACTGTTAAAATCAAAGTGAGATAGCTGGCTTTTCCCCGCACTCTCGTTAGCTAAAGTTAGTTAGTCAAGGAGACTGTCAATCTTGGAATGCGTCGGAATTGAAACGCTCATGCGACCGAAAGCTTGGCGGCATCCGTCGATTACTTCACGGCGAACAAGGGGAGGTATGATTGAAAAGATGCGAAAACTGCCAATAGAAGAGATGAAAGAGAAAGGAGGAAATAATTTTATATGCGTGATAGAGACAGAACATTTGACGTCACACTTTGAGAGTGAATTACACATGACGAGTAATTGCGCTTCAGTGCTTGCAGGTGACACACCACCCAGGGAGGGTAGGCAATTACGCTCTGGCTTTCTGTGGTAAAGTTGCAGATCACCTGCAGCATTTTGCAAGTTCACACATGTCTTGTAAAGGCGTAAGACTGTGTGTAGTTTAAAATCGACTCACAAAGTCAGTCTGAGCAACGTTGCCATAAGGAAATGCTGCAATGGAGACAACAGGTCGAATGAGACTGTAGCGTACTCGCCCCACGGCGGCGCGAAAAGAAGGCACCTACACTCCTTGAAGTTTGGGACAAGACTAGTTTATTTTCCAAGAAAAACAGGCTTCGAAAGCGACAACCAAAGGGGCGTGGCTGCGTATCTTCCGCGGCCCTCCGGAGATAACGTGAGGCATGTTGGCCGCGTCTGCGCCGTGCACCTCGGCATACGAATTGATATGCACACACAGATAAAATTATCGCGATCACCGGCGTCATCGCCCGCTACAAGACGAAGCCTGTCAAGTTTGTTCCTCTGTGGAAGCACCAAAAGCACGCTGCATAGTCAGATGAGGAATGCCAAGATTAGTAGCTGGCAAACTGCAAGCACCTCTTGCAGCTAATCTCACTGATATTACCTTATGTGTGTGTTTGTTTTTTCTAATTGAAAAGGCTTTTCCTAATTTTGGTTTTCAGCTTTAGAGATGAAACAACAGATGGGCTCAGCTGATCCTTGTGGTGGATTTCACCGATACGTGTGCGGAAACTGGAGTGGAGATAATGAAACAAAAGTAGATGAATTGAAGGAGAAAGCTATACATGATTTGATAGGCAAGTATACATATATGTCGTTAATATGCTTGTGAAAAGAAATAAGTATTGTAAAGCGGAAGAACACAACTTCTTTATAGTGGGATTGTGACTGAAAAGAAAGCTTAGAGTCGAAGGATGTATCTTGAACAACAAATAAAAATTATTTTTTTCTGTCAACTTGAAAAAAGAAAAATTAGCGCAGCTTGCACTGAAGGTGCTGGAGCCGATGAGCACCTACATATGTAATCCTGGCTTGCTATTTTGCTAAGTTTCACAGTTTTTCGTTGTTTAACCCTTTATATTTCTTTTTTCCCCTCTTCTTTGTCTCTGTTGTCGTGTATCCTTTTTTTTTGCTTATTTCTGGATATTGATTTATTTCTTTGTCGTGCCTTTTATTCCTCTCTCATACATTTTTTCTCTCTCTTTTGTTACTCGCTTGCTTCCTCCTTTTTTTTTTCTATCCTTCTCTCTCCACCTCTCCATCTATTTCTTTCTCTTTCTTTGATTCTTCATCTTTCTACGTTTATTTCTCTTTATTTTTCTCGCCGAACCACGAGATTTAAGTAACTAGAAGAATAAGAATAAGGTGGAGCACATTTGGCAAGCACTCTCAAATTATGTCAGGTAGATTGCCGCTATCCCTCAAGAGGAAGGTATATAACAGCTCTATCTTACAGGTACTTAGCTACGGAGCAGTTACGTGGAGACTTACAAAGAGGGTTCAGCTTAAATTGAGGACGACGCAGCGAGCGATAGAAAGAAAAATGGTAGGTGTAACCTTAAGAGACAAGGAGAGGGCAGAGTGGATTAGGAAAGAAATGGGGGTTAAGAATGTCATAGTTGAAATCAAGAAGAGGAAAGGGACATGGGAGTAGCACGTAGACAGGATAACCGCTGGTCATTAGGGGAACTAACTGAATTCCCAGAGAAGGCAAGCGGGTTAGGGGCAGACAGAAAGTTAGGTGGGCAGATGAGATTAAGAAGTTTGCGGGTATAAATTGGCAGCAGCAAGCCCAGGACCGAGTTAACAGGTGGAACACGGGAAAGACCTTTGTCCTGCAGTGGACAGAGTCAAGCTGACGATGATGATGATGATTTCTCTCTTTCTCAGATTTTCTATGCTACACTTCACTCTCTCCCCTCCTCTCACTCAATTTTTTCCCATCCTCTTGCTACACTATGCTATTCGATACTATGTTCTATTCCGCTAGCGTATTCGAATAGCCGAGTCTATGGTTCGAGGGCACGTTGGTTCAAAACCTACCTCATGAGGAATTTCCGGGCACACATTTTTTTAATACTTCAAAGTTATTACAGGCCCCGCCGAAGAAATCAGCGCACGTATTCTGCGAGCGAACCAGATGGAAAAAGAGGACGTGTAGAGCACGTGCTGTTCATGAAGATGACCATCTCGGTTTCTGGCAGACAAATCGCAGCATGCTTGAACAGCTTCACTGTAAAAAAGGAATCGATATAAGACCGCTTGCATTTTACAATACCTACATAGACAACGATGCTATTAAATTGGGATACTGTGCGTTAGTGCAAAATGCTCAATAAAATCGCATTGCTTAAATTTCTTGAGTTATGTGGTTTTTGTTGTGCATAGCTACATTAAAGAGCTGCTGGTTCTTCGTCAGGGAGAAAAAAAGTGCCATTTTATTATTTAAAGTGCTCACGATAATCCTGGGTGATTGGTACTAATGACGTTATATTTCAGGTCTCTTGGACGCAGCTGAGCTGAGCTCTTCAACGCCGTCGAGTGCAATTTTTAAACTTATAAGCGCCTACAAATCATGCACCCAAAAAGGTGAGCCAAAGTCGAGCGCACGCGCACATACGTATGAACTTGAATAAAGGACCTCAACTTAGCGAAGCCTGATAACATTGACGAATTGCCGGGACTTACACGCAAAAATAACACGATTACAGAGCGTTGTTGTAGGGAATTTTGGATTCATTTTAATCCCCTGGGCTTTTAAAGGCGCACATTAATTTAAACAGAGCCCTACGATAACACTGCGTGTCTTTGATAAGACAAAACACCATTAAGGATGTTCCACGCTTAAGAAAGCGCGTTGAGGCGCTTGGTGAGTTTTGAGAACGCTGACAGTTTGGTGGTCGGTCTTGTCGCACACATTCACCATCGTAACGTCAGACCAACAACAACATTAGCATAACTGTTAATTACCCATGTAGTATACACTGTTTCACAACCCCGCCGATGCCCTATCCCCCGGCCGAATACTTACACATTTATCCTGCATTTAGCGCTAAATCGGCAGTGTCTCTTTTTAGTTATAACGCTAGTTTAGTTTATCTACCCCTTTCTTCTGTCCAGCCTTGGCTTGCGCCAGCACACGCACCAACGACTTCAAGTCATCCCATTTTTTTCAAGGCGACGGTCATATTGCTGTTACAGTAATGTATTATGAAATAAAAAAGTGTTTGCCAGTTTCTGCTCTCGTGGTCGCAAAAAAATAAAAATGGTTGAATGAATAACAGTAAAATAAGTAGCATTATATTTTAACCAACAATGATTCCAAGTGGTGGTTGCAGCATTCCGACAGAATTGGAGTGCGACAACCTACGTGTACGCTTACTTAGTCGTATAGGCCAACAATGCCTAGTATAGACGAAAATTGGTGTATACAGCAGTATGATACGATGTTTGTTTTCCATTATTGTAAGTTTAGAGGCGTCATACCTGAAAATGCCGTAGTTGTCTTTCAGAGAAGCTTTATCGACATCCTTAGATTGTGACTGCAACTGTCGGGAACAGAATCTGCAGTCTATAAGTCATCCACTCACCAAAAGCCTGAATCGCGACGATTAATATGAATCTCAATCAATGTGCTATTCCAGAGTATGCATTGCTGTAATTTTGCGTTGTTGTTGAAACGGGAAACTTTATAGGTTATTGTTGTGGCATTGAGAAAAGGAAGGTTTAAAAAGATCTACACAAAAAGAACTGATATTTCATTGCTTCACGTTACTATATACCCTCTACAGGTGAAGACATAAATGCCCTGAAGAAGTCTGTACACGATGTTTTGAGCAGCTACAATTTGGGAGAATGGCCAAAGCTGCCACATCAGCAAGAAAAAAGCGGGGAACAGAAGCAATATGCGGAAATTATTAAACGAACTGGCCCACGCCCGTTCTTCTCTTACTCTGCCGAGGTCGAAAATGGCATGCCACTCATTATGGTAATGGTGTTGATTTTTTTTCGTAGGCCTAGTTATGCTCTGAAAATATGGCAGTTATAACCCTCGACGTGATATTGTTTTGCAGATGAGCGCGCCAGTGAACTTTTACGTGTCCGGAATTGATTATAGTGATTACGTCAGTGAACTAGGCCTGACAAGTGACGATGAGAGTGACCAAATGACCCCAGGTCTGGGTGTGTTTGAAGACAAATCTGAGGAATATTACAAAATATTCATAACAAAATCAATTGCGCTTCTCAACGAATCCATCACTGCGGAACAATCAAGTAAGATAGCTGACGACACAATTTTGTTCGAGAAAGGCCTTTCAAAGGTGAGTACGTTGCACGACAAGCCGATGCAGTCGAAAAATCTTTTTTCATGCTGCAGTGTTCGCATGTGTGAACTAATCATTATGCACTAAGTAAAACAAATGTAAGAAGCACGCGAAGGGCTTTTCGAGTCATTAGAACTGCTTTGATATACATCGACATTGCTCTGTTTTGTACGATAAACGAGTTTCATGTTAGCTTGATTTAGTGATTTTTAACCATAATAGAAAACGTCGATGACGAAGGCAGTCCAACCAAACGCTTATGCCGTTTACGCGCTTACTTTATTTTCGCATTTAACTCTTGTCGAAAAGTCGTACCATAAAAGTCAAAGATTTGTACTAGTAATACGGAGCGCTTTCTTGAGTGCGCCACATCATGCACGCCGAAATCCACCATGCTTGACTTGACTTGTGAGCAAGCATCACACACGCACAGCAATCACGAACGTTTACATATAGTCGTTCTCTTACCGGTATTGACATAATGTATCGAACTGTGGAGCACATCTGCTTTGTGCCATAGCTTACTTTGATCCTTCAGTCACATATACCATGAAGTGATACAATGCAGTCTTCACTGAACTAAACGTAACGTCACCATTTTTTAAGTATACATAACTAGTATGGGCAACTTGAGCAAGATACCCACTTGACGCCGCTACAAAAATGACCTCTTACTTAAGGTGACAAGATTATAAAGTTGGGCGCGTTATTAATACATAACTGATTACGTTATTACGTTATTAATACATAACTCGTTACAAGTCTTTTTGACAAAGCCGGAGAGAGGGAGTGCTGACGCGTTTCAGCTCTAATCTACAAATCATCTGCGCCTCGATAATTTCTGCCCCGCCATGGTGGTCTATTGGCTAAGGTACTCGCCTGCTGACCCGCAGGTCGCGGGATCAAATTTTGGGTGCGGCGGCTGCATTTCCGATGGAGGCGGAAATGCTGTAGGCCCGTGTGCTCAGATTTGGGTGTACGTTAAAGAACCCCAGGAGATCGAAATTTCCGGAGCCCTCCACTACAGCGTCTCTCATATTGATATGGTGGTTTTGGGACGTTAAACCCTACATATCAATCAATCAATCAATCAACCAATCAATCAATCAATCCAATCAATCAATCAATCAATCAATCAATCAATCAATCAATCAATCAATCAATCAATCAATCAATCAATCAATCAATCAATCAATCAATCAATCAATCAATCAATCAAATTTCCATGTAGATATCAAACTACAGTAAGCTTCTGAGCGAAAAAACACGTTGGTAGGCTAGTTTGTTTGCATCCATGAATTGTGAGGAAGCGCGAACAGACAAGGACATAGAAGTGCTCGCGCTTACTTTGAAGCTTCTGAGGTCTTAGTGGCTCAACATGGGGGAGGACTTGTTGCGAGAATTGAAGCTTTTGGAAAAAAAATTCCGTGACTGAAACCTGCATGGGGGAAGGGTAGTCAGAATTGAAAAGTTTGCTCTGCTCGTTGTTTGAAACCAGAGTCCATTAGATGCGGACAAAACTTCTGCAAAGCGTTGCCGAAACCATAGAGTTTCCCAAAATTAACTAGAGGGCACTCTGGCGCTGCGATCGTTCAGCGACCATGGGAATGGTGGGTAGTACACACATTTGCCTGGTCTTCATGCTTGCGGGCGGCGAATCGTATTTGCGGCTTCGTTTATTGCTGGTCACGGTTTTGTTTGGAAAGAAAGAACGAACCATTTTAAACTTAGTGACTTGATTCATATGGTAAGCCTAAAAGAATAAGGTTGTAAAGCACGAACGGTGAACATTTGCTAATTTATGTTTTCGTGAAAAACAGCTCCAAGCCCCACGAACACACACGGAGCCAGAAGCACGCCAGAAGTACGAAAATTAGACAAATGTGTGTACTACCCATCATTCCCATGCTCACTGAAGCGCCGTGTGTTGCAGCTCCCATAGACACTAGAGTAAAAGTTCCCTCTAGTGTATATTGAGAAAGTCTATGGCTAAAACACAAGTTTACAATGCTACTTTTTACGAGTTTTGCGTGGGCGGAGTGGTACGGAATTAAGCTGGAGTTTGTTACTCCTTGACTGGTACGTCCAAAAAGTGTGGTCTCGGTGAAAAGTGAAGCTTATGTCTAAAAATATGAGTGTTGTTAATTGGCGACTCGCGAGTTAGAACGAGGGATTGAAATTGCTCCTTAATGAAGTTGAAGACTTTTATGTAACAGGACATGGGGTCACAGTAAAAAAAAAAAAAGAATGAGCAAGTCGTCAACAAATCTAAAAATGCGCATGATTCTGTTGTCGCAAAGGTCACCGGGAATGGTTCTGTCAAGCTTGGCTAAAACCAGGTCACTTAAGATTGGAGCAATATATGAACCGAAGCATAAATGGCACCGTGATTACCATGCATGACACCACGACTATTGGGAAAATAAAACGACAAGAAAAATTATCAATGCAGAGAGAATTCGTTGATTAGGACTGTACTGTGCTAGCACTGCTTTTCTCGGAATTTGTCTAAAGGAATAGTCTTTGTTGAGATGTAAGATTTTTCGGGCATGGCAACTAGTTGTGGGCTTCTGGTAATTTTCTTTGTTTTTCTCATTTCGAGAGTATACACGTGTGCGCTCTTTGAAATAAGTCTTGTTTCAAGTAAGCGCTCCCATTCATCCCTTTCATTGTCTGTTGTCATATATATAATTTCTGCGCTACGTGATTTCTTAAGGCGATGTCAGCTCTGATGTAAACGTACGAGAAAACAGTACACCGATGAAGCGTAAACCGAAGAACATGGATGCGCTAGTATGCGAGTTACTTGATTTCGAACTGAGGTGCTTTATTCCAGTGGCAGCGTTCGCGTTATATAAATAAATGTGCATAAGTCATCCTTCCATTGCTTGGTTCGATAAAGAAGATTTCACTCCTGTCATCATACCTTTAACGACGTTCTCTTCTAAGTTGTTTGATAAATGTGCATTTGACATATTTTGTTGCCGTGGACGCACTGATCCGAGGCACTGTAATCACATGTGATTGTTTTACGCGCGAAAGATACGTCTTTTTTTGACGAGATCACGCAGATCATGTTGGGTATTTGAACAGATGTATTTTCAAAACTAAACCAGAATTTTTTTAGATGCGCTTGTCTGTGTGTGCTCTTTTTCTCGTCCTTGTTTGTTTTGCGCAAAGTGGCTAGAAGCTGAATTTGTTCCAACTATGCCGGCAAATAGTTTTGCTTGAAATAAAGGCAATGTTGGCGTTAATTACACGATTAAGGTAAAGTGGTCACATACTGCTATTGTTTTCGTTTAGATAAGCCATAGCGGGCTCACTTATAAACTAACTGAACATTTTCTCAACCGGACTTCCTCGGTCTCAGATTCAGCAAATTTTTACTCACCAGCATTCACATAGACTGACTCATGACTCGATGCGAGTCTCAATAAGTGTGAGTGAGTCGACTCATGAGCGCGACAGCTTATAATAGCTTTTTTAATAATGGTGTCAACGTTCATCCATTCCAATATTTCACATAACCGGTGATCGACTTGGTGCTGCCCTTCGTGCCTTCGAATACGAGTTATCACTGGCTGCCATCCAGTAAGGAAACCTTTATTAAAGACACTTACACGAGATCTTTTTATGAAGCGTTTGTCATGCAAGAAAAAGTCGGGAGATGCCAAGGCATCACTTTTCTCCGTAATTCATGCCTCTGATGACTAAATAGTGAGGTGGCGTATGAACGATAGTGCGTTAAAATATGTCAGGAGATGACAGTATAAATTTGAGCTGATATAAAGCTGATGATTAATGCTGAAGTGGAGTAGATTAGACCATAAGACGGCAGAAAAATAATAGCTCCCACAGACTAACTCAAGAAATATATATCGCGCTTAAGGCTCACTCAGACTAAAATTAACCAAAATAATCTTTCGAATAGACTCACTAAGGCTCAGAATAATCAAACCTTTTCCACCGGACTCACTCGCACTGTAACTCGTCAAAATATTACTCATCCGGGTTTACTCATACTCGCAACTCTATCTGAGTCTGAGTGCGCCTAGCTGAGTGAGTCGACTCTAGAATGAACTTGCCAAGCTATGAGGGAAGCACGAAATGATTATTTCATTAGGGAAGGCATGAATTTTGTATTAATATACAAATTAGGCAAGGCAGAAGTTCCAAGTAATATGGATGCTTCAAGAAATGAATAAGTGTTAAACTAAGAAATGTCGCAGGAGCTGGCGTTTCGGCAAGTGAACTAGTCTTTGTCAAGGCAGCAACTGCTGACGACTTGTCAGTTTCTACCTTGAGAAATACATTTCCACTTGTCGAAACGTTGGCTCCTGCAATAAGGTTTCGGTCAAAATGTTCTCATAATAGCCAGTTTATGGACACAGAATATTAAAATGGAAGTCTCCGAAGCACCGAAGAACGTTATTTTGTTTGAAGCTGTTACACAGCACATATCGTTTCCATACTCGAATTCTTCATGACGTATACATTCCTCGCTACACCACAGCTTGGAAGAATCACGAACACAAAATAAGAGAATGTAAATGCAATGCATCGTCCTTTAGCTACTCTTTTTTTTCCCGGGAACAATCACTCGATGGAATCGACTTTCTTCCACAATAGTAGAACTTTCGTCTACGGATACGTTCTTTTCTACAATAAGAACGATTGAACCTTTTGACCACTAAACCTAAACAAATATTACCGTGCGTTCGCCTCGAAATCGCCATGATTTCCTATATCACAGTATTAAACTATAAGTTGTTTTCTTTTAGTGCTTCTCTTGTATTTTGTACAGTAACATTTACCACTGTCCCGTTTTGTTCTATGTATTCATCTAATTGCCATCAGCTATTGTCATTGTGCTTTTTTTTTCTCGTTATCGTAATACATGTGGTATTTGTGTGTAGCTGTGTATGTTTGTGTACGCGTAATGTACACTTTTTTGTTGTTCTTGGCATGCATTATGTAAACCTGAGATTTTCATGCTTGTTCTTCTTCTGTAACACCCGTCGTAATGCTTGGATGGGTCTTGTGGGTTATAAATAAATAAATAAATAAATAAATAAATAAATAAATAAATAAATAAATAAATAAATAAATAACAAGGTAGAGCCATAGATAACGCTGAAACAACGCGCGTGGACTTTAAAATGTAGCAGGGGCCGGCAACCTTTCGGGGCGGAGAGCAAGTTGCATTTAGCCGACACACACAGCGGGGGGGGGGGGGGGGGGGGGGCGCACAATATGAGGAGGGGGCTTAGCAGGTAAGCGTAGACATTAGGCGAATTTACACTAATTCGTAAAACTAGCTTAGAATTCAGGTTGATTTCAAGCACGCTTGTCACAAAGTCGCAATCAAACTTAGCTTAGAGGCGGAAATCTCGCTTTAGGTCAGAACTGCCACGTCAGCCTTCATATAGAAAGTGCCACGGCTTCACAGCAAGGCCGGTACAACAAAACGGAACAGAACGGGGGAAGGAATTTTATGCGTCAAGAGGGGGGGGGGGCGGGGCTGCATAATACTGTCACGCAGGGACCACAAGTTGCCGACCGTTGCAACAGTGTGCAAGTGCACATGGCTTTGAGGTATCGCTTTGAGGCTATCGTATGAGGCTAGGTCTCATGGCTAGTTTCTATGGGCAAATTGCTTAGCTCCGTAATGAAATGTTAAAATAAAAGTAAGAAACAACAGTCGCGTTACATGCACTACAAAGACTGCAGGTGTAAATTAGCGATAGAATGATGAAACACCACAAATATCACAAGGTCGAGTTCACCAGACCATTTTGTCCTTTCTATGCTGTCCTTGTCTCCTTCTTCTGTTCCTTCCTTCCTTTTTACGACATCGGTACGAGTTAAATGGAGGCAGTATGCAGAAGTTGCACACTTACTTTTCCTTATACATAAACCTTGCACTCAGTGCGGCATAACACTTCACTGATTATACAAATAGCGGCACCTGTGTCGACAAGAGCAGTTGTGGCGAAACCGTCCACAAACACGGCAATCTCGTTAGGGGGCGATAGATGAGGCCTTGGAAATTTCGTCGGTGGCGCAGCTCTTGCCTCAGGAACTGCGACTGTCAGTTTTCCTCCTGGGCGTGGTTGGAACGGCGAAGCATGGGGGAAGGAGACCGAAGACGGGGTGAAGGAGATCGACGTCGGCTGAAGTCTGGTCGACGTGAGCGGGGGTCATGCGAATCAGGTGTCACATGCGATTCTGATGGCCGAGGTATGTTGCCGGAATGCTGCACATCATTAAAATAGAATCCACGGCGACGACAGTAGCGCGCGACATGTCCTGGAATACCACAGTTGTAGCAGATGGGCCGGTTATCCGGAGTACGCCAAGAGTTGGCAGGTGCTCGAGGTGGTGGAATGGGCCGATTTACCGGATAAACTGAAACTGGTGACCTGTAGTAGTTGGTGGCTGGACTGTATGAAGGGAGCGGCGGTTGGGCAGAAGGTCGGCGGACGGCTTCTGCATAAGTCAGCGGTGCAGCCACTGATATTGGGGATGTGGGCGAAGGGAGAGCCTCGGCAACTTGCGTCTGAATAGCACGGCGAAGTGAGTGGTCCAGTGTTGTGGGGGTCTCGTTGATGGTGGCGACAAGAGAGAGCTGTCGAGCAACTTCCTCCCGGATGTACTGTTGAATTTGAGGCATTAACACGCTGTAGTCGGGGCCACTGCTTTTGCACTCCAAGGCCGAAATATCAGCTGTCTGCGTATTAGCGCGACGTGTAGAAACTCGTTGCTTGCGCAGCTCATCGAAACTTTGACATAACTGAATCAAGGCCGTGACGGTCTGTGGGTCTTTGGCCACAAGCATATGAAAAGCGTCGTCATCAATGCCTTTCATTATGTTCTTTATTCTGTCAGCCTCCGTCATCCTGTCATCAACTCGCCTACAGAGGCTGATCACATCCTCAATGTAGCTTGTGAAGCTCTCACCATTTCGCTGAAATCGTCCCCGCAGTCCCAGTTCAGCGCGAAGCTTACGCATGGCTGGACGACCGAAAAACGAGGTGACGGCCTCTTTGAAAACCGACCAGGTGGGGATGTCGGCTTGGTGGTTGGTGAACCATAGGTTGGCCAAATCCGTCAAGTAGAAGATGACGTGAATCAGCTTCGCAGGGTCATCCCACTTGTTAATCGCGCTGGCATGCTCGTACTCTGCCAGCCAGTCCTCGACATCTTGATCTTCAGTGCCGTTGTATACTGGTGGGTCACGCAGACGAAGTACACCAGAACACATGACGGGTGGCAGCGTGGAAGAGCCTTGTGGGGGATCGACGCGCTCGGTCATCGTGGACTGAGATGGTAGCTTACGGCTGCGGAGCTCCAGGACGTTACCCAGCACGTTTCCACCAAATGCAACGAGCAAGGTTGCGTAAAAACACAGGTTATTATTCCAGAAACGTTAGCCGCAACAAGCTGGTACAGGCAGGAACCCGGCAAGCACGAGCCACACACGGACGTCAACGTCTTCTTTCACGCTGGCACAGAGCTGGCGCCACTATGCTTCGGTACAAAACAAACAAACAAACAAACCAAACAAACAAACAACAACAAACAAAAAACAAACGAATAAATAAATAATAA
>NW_023609164.1:0-23320 GCF_013339725.1 Rhipicephalus microplus
GCTCCTCTGTGGAATTTCTGTTTTCAAATACTCATGCACTTTTTAAACACGTGGATCTAAATTTGTGTTCTGCACAACAAATTAGTGCATGGAGTTTACATTGTGCAGTCATGACTCGGACTAAAATGGCATTGAGGATCAACCGGCTTGTTTTGTACGTATTTTGCCACCACTGTTGGCTTAAATATTGCCTTTTAAAAAAATAACAATCATTTACAAAACCAAAACCATTCTACTGTTTACTAATCTATTGAACTTCAAAAGTGTGCTCATGAAAAAAAAACGTAAGCGATTCGCTTCACTGTAAAGTCAGTTTTCGTCTGCCACGTGTAAGTGCAACCGCTAGGCGGTTGCACTGTTAGATTGCAATACAGGCAGAAAAGGAGAGGCGTTGATTCGTAAGTTTTACGACACTCTCTCTGCCTTCACATGCTAATTTATATACGTACTTTGACTCGCAATATTTTCGCTACTACCACTAGTTTCCATCTGATGCATTTTACAGCGAAACAGCTCTGTCTTTAGGAGCCTTTTGTGGTCAATCACTACTGGGTGGTTAAATAGCCTGTTAAAAATTGTCGAAATTAAAAACTATACAACAGCTGCGACTAATTAAATATTTCAAAGAGAGGGAAAATTATAAAATTCACGGGGAAAGAATGTTTCTTAACATGATGACGGAATAAGTGCGTTTATCTACTAGATCGGTGCAAAAAAATGCACAATACTAAGAGCGTTCTGTGTAAATCTTGTATCTGTATTTATAGAACAACACTTCATTGAGTTTCCATTTACACGACTATAAGTAAGTGGCCGACCACAACCCTTGGTAGTTTGTAACATCGGCGTTTAAGTAGTTTAAGAGGAGCTAGGTCACCATGTTTGGAAATTTTGTGCTTATTTCCCTCTCAGTGTTGTATGCACAGTCGAGTGCATAATTTTAGAGACCATGGGATCACGTGCCGAAGCGCGTCGCTGCGCCTTCTGGCGGCTGCACGGCTCTGCCCGGGAGCGCGTACTGCGCACGCTCGTCCCATATCACCCGACAGCCTGCCCTTTCGCTCGTTTCAACGGCGCGCATCTCGAAATGATGCGGATGGCGCGAGGTGCCACTTCTGTAGTCGCTGTGAAGACAATGAAAAAAGCCGAGCGCTAATGTGATGACAGCACATCATTGGCGGGTTTCGGCGTGCTGCACACAGTGCACGTTACTCCTAGGCGATCCGCGGCGTGATGACATTTTGAATGTCGGGTTAGGCAATCAATAAGCTCAGCCAGCAGTGTTGCTTTTTGCGCCCTCATTCGCCGAACTAACGCACGTAGTAAAATTTGGTCCAAATATCATGCGTCTATGAACATGCATGAAAGCACCAAACGTCCAACAGCTGCAAAAAAGAGCCGAGGAAGAAAGGTGAAAACAAACTCGGTTGATTAAAGAATAATTCTTTATTAAGGCCGCTGCGGTGCTGCAGTGGTTTCTATGCTCGGCTTCTGACCTGAAAGACACATCTTCAAGTCTAGTCACGTATGCCGTATTTCGATAGAGGAGAGATACTTGAAACTAATATACTGAGTGGATGTTAAACAACCCCGAATGAGCATACATTCCCAAGACGTTACTTTGGTGGAGCTCTATGCCATATCTATGTAACAAAATTTATTGCTCTCTACATATCGTGGTTCTTTCACGTCGAGAGCCCGCACTTATTATTGCAAGGAGTCGAGCCTCGACCCAAGAGTTTCTAGGATTCGAATTTCAGATATTCATGTGTCGTCTTCTACTACTCGAACCATAAACCCCGATTGAAGTCAACCGAATATTTGAAAGCATTATAGTAGATTAAGACAAGTAAGCGTGAATTAATGTGGATTGAGACGTGCAATCGTCGAAGGCTTTCACTTTCGAAGGCTTTTCAAATTTGGGGATATCTGGGAGTGTTTTTTTTTTCGAAAACAAGAGAAAATCACGAAGGTTGAAAGTGGCGTCACCGCTTTCAGTATTTCAATAGAACTATACCCATTACATATGCGCGGGACATTTTCGAACGCGAAGTAGTCGATAAATGAGACTGCCTCCATTAACATCCGTTGCTCGAGCATCAGCGTATATTCTGGTATTTTGGTCACGTTGTTTTGTTAAATACTGCAGTGAATTACAGGCGGGCACATTTCAGTCCGAGGTGCTCAAGTGTTGGAGGCCCCACAAAGAAACAAAATTTAATTCCTTAAGCTGTTCGACCAAATACCTCGCACGGCGGCACACCGCTTCATTTGTACACATTACTCACGGCGTGGAAATGCGATTCTTTATTATAACTCTCTCAGAAAAATTGGGCACTCATAAGGTTCACGCGTGCTTGCGATGCAGGCGCAGTACCATTTTGTCATTTTTGTCCATTTTTTGCCTTGTTTTATGGTCTTTCGGGCTTGATGACGATAAGAAATTATTTCGTACAGCAAATGTTGAATTGCAGCATATCGCGGCACAGCCCAGCTAATAGACAGCTATTAGATCGAGGATTTCAAGGCCTCCACAATCGTCTACAAAAAGTCTTCACGAGTACCGGCTGATGGAAGGAGACGCATCGTAGAATTAAGCATCCAAGGCTTTTCTCAGCGGGTCATCTGCCAGCTCCTTCAAAGGTCGAGAAATGCGGTGAGTCGTGCCATGCAAGCGTACCGACAAACAGGGGGAATCAGTGACAGAGACCGTACTGGAAGGTGAAAATGCCCAGATGACGAAGTGGACAGGTTAATTATCACCGCCGTAGTAGCTGATCATCACATAACAGTGAAAGGCATAAAAGGCGCATTGCATCTCAGAGCGTTCATCTGGACTATCCGTAGCAGGTTGGCAGAAGCAGGGCTTGCCAACTGCGTCGCGGCCCAGAATCCCCACATCACGGACAGGCAAAGATCCATGCGACTGCAGTTTGCGCATTGTGTGCAGACATGGGGATCAGAAGAGTGGGGAGAAGTAGTGTTCAGCGATGAATCAACGTTTTGAAGTCGCTGGGTTCAGGAACGACGAGTATAGCGTCCAATGAACTTGAGGTAGCATTTGCGATTTGTCTTCTACATTAATGTCATCCTTGTACTATTTACCATTGAATGTCTAGAAAGAGTAGTGCACAGGGTAAGTAACCGCAGCTGGTAAAAATTAATGGCAGGTCACCCACTACAGTGCGCCTTAATTACGTTGTGGTCAAGGCAAGTAAAGCCCAGCGCTTTATTCTCTTCGAACTTGCTGTAGAACGTTGCTTAGCTTTGATTCTATTTAAGCTGTGTTACTTCTTATTGTGAGGAGCTCGACAAACTTAAGCACCTTAGCCAATGTTTGTATATTGTACCTCATTGCCTTAGAAAAATACACTTGAGTTTTCGAGGCCTTGTGGAACGTACTGAGGGTGCCTTACGAACATGTCCAATATTTCGCACCATCTTGGCGATCTCGGATAATTAAAATTTCATTATATGGATCTTCAAGTAAGGCGAAATCATTCGGGGATAAAGTGACTATGGGCCATTGTCGTTCTTATAAATTTGAGTAACCAATCCAGCATTTCCTTCCTCGCCAGGTATTCGCCACAGTACACGCAGTCTGTCTTTGCCAGTGGCCGATGCTCTGTGTGTGTTCGATACTCTGTGAGTGGCCGATGCTCTGCGAGCCATGCTATTACATTAGAGGCATTTTCGTTGCTATATTCCCCGCAGGGGCGCCTGCACATATAGGCGTTTGGTGTGTAGCGAAACCACGGACCCGAGCTAACGGGGGAGTTTTCACTCCCTCCCACGCCTAGCCATGCGTGGCTTTGCCGTGTCCAGGGAAAAGGGGATACTGGGGGTTGAGCTGACGCTGGGTGATTGGACCTTTAAGGCCCCTCAGCAGAGGCAACACACCCCTTTGGCCCCGGTTTCACGTAGACGGCACCCCTGGGCTGACCCACCCAGGGGAAATCGGCAGTCGCCTCTTCCTGTCTCCTTCTCTCAATCCATCTTCGTCTTTTCTACTACTTTTGATCTTTCCTGTCCTCTCCTCACTTTTTTTTACTTCCGCAATTCTCGGTGGCAAGGGTTAACCTGGTGTAGACATCCAACCTTGGGTAGATATATTAGGTTATAGCGGCCATGTACGGCTGGCGCTTGCGTATCCTTCGCGTCTCGCAGCGTCCCCTTGTTGGGCTCAGTGGTAGGTGGCTGGCATGGCTGCGGAATAAGCTACTAAATTTATGGGAACTACGAGCCCTCTCACAACCAATCGCCCCTCCAAAAGGTGGCGCACCGATGCAATTTTCGAATTTCTTCCAAACAAGAAAGATAGCTTCCCGAAATACCATAACATCATCCACTGTGAAAGTACAGAAAAGAAAGCTAGAAGCATTTCACCTTTCCTTGCGTCCAGATGCCTTATAGAAACGCTAAGCGCAGGCTACAAAGCCACAAAGACCGCCAGTGGTGACCTGCTAATCGATATAAAAGACCACGCACAGTACCAGAGACAGCATAAACTTACATCGTTTGGGGATCAGCCTATCACAATCACACCGTATCGAACCATGAACACCGTGAAGGGTGTTGTATCAGATGGAGACCTGATGGACCTCTCTGATGATGAACTTCTAACAGGCTGGAAAGAAGAAAATGTCATTCAGGTGCAGCGTATCAAAATAAAAAGATAAAATAAAGAAACCCCAACGAATAACATCATACTCATTTTGGCATCTAGCACTCTGCCCACTGAAATAGCTACAGCATATCTTAAACTGCCAGTCAGAAGATACATACCCAACCCGCGGCGCTGATTTAAGTGTCAGAGGTACGGGCACGGCTCCCAGAGCTGCTGAGGACAGCTTCCTTGCGCGAAATGCGGCACCAAAGGTCATACCGCTGACGATGACTGTCAGCTACAAGTCCACTGCGCAAACTGTGAGGGTGACCATCCCGCATATTCTAGGTCATGCGTGGCCTGGAAAAGGGAAAAAGAAATGATAATTACAAAGTTTAAATTGAAGATAAGCTTCCGTGAAGCGCAATAGCGCGTTTCCCCGCATTTTGCTTGGAACACATCGTATGCCGAAGTGGTGCGAGATGGTCAGCACCTCGCACCACTTCGGTGCTGACCCCCCTCGCACCAGTTCGGTTTTCCGCAATGCCTTGGACCACACCCAGCGTGCCGAGGCAAACACCACAAGCCCCCACGGGGGGAGCAGCCTCAGCTGCCCCACCCTCCTTGAATACAGCCCCACTAAAGGCCCCTGTGAGCCCTGGCAGGAGCCAGGGCACCACACAAACTAAAGAGGTCCCGTCGACCTCAAGCCCGGTGGGGTCGAGGGCTTCATCTGTCACGACGAAGCCTACAACAAAAACAACATTGTCTCTCGTCTCTCCTGAGGCGATGGACACATCAACTGCACCGGCGCAGCCTACGCAAAAGGAGCGGCGGGGTTCCCTCGACCACTTTAAAAATGACAAAGCGGTAATTACAGGACCTTCCAAAGGCTCTGTAAGATAAGTCACTTTTTTCTTCAGACACCAGCCCCACTCATTTCGTACACACAGCACTTCTTTACTCTCATAATGGCGACACAAATTATACGATGGAACGTCAGAGGACTACTTCAAAACCTCGATGATGTCCAAGAACTTCTACACAAACATTCTCCAAAAGTGCTGTGTGTACAGGAAACACACCTAAAATCTAAGAATACAAAATTTTTGCGTCAATATGTTGTCTTCCGAAAGGACAGAGATGATGCTGTGGCGTCATCTGGTATTGTAGCCATTATTGTTAATCGACGAGTAGCATGTAGTCATGTACTACTACTAACATCCCTAGAGGCAGTGGCTGTTCGAGCAGTTCAATGGAATAAGCTCGTCAACATCTGCTCTCTATACATACCGCCGCAACACAGCCTGGAAAAACATAATTTGCATTCTTTAATCGATGAGGTACTAGAACCTTACCTGGTTGTAGGGGACCTGAATGCGCACAGCGGTTTATGGGGTGACTGTCGATGTGATGCACGAGGTCGTCTCATCGAACAGTTTTTCTTTTCATCAGCTGGTTGCCTGTTGAATAAGAAAGAGGCAACATATTTTAACCTTGTAAACAATACTTACTCCTCCATAGACCTCAGTATTGCATCTGCTTCACTTCTACCCCTACTCCAACGGAAAATTATAAATAATCCCTATGGAAGTGACCATTTTCTTGTCAATCTAAGTACTTCAACATCATACCAATGTCATTCACAAGTTCCCAAATGGCTGACATACAAAGCCGACTGGTAACAGTTTTATAACACTACTCTTTTAAGTTGGACAGACATATGTTGGTTAAGCATAGATGAAGCTCTGGAGTACTTCACAGCTTTCCTTATTGACGCAGCAGCCAAGTGCATCACGCAAACATCTGGACTGCTGGACTGCCTCACAAGCGACGCATCCCATGGTGGAACACCAAGTGTCGTAATGCGCGAAAGGAGCAGAACAAGGCATGGAGGTTGTTTCGGAATTCACCGACAGCCGAAAATCTTGACAGCTTTAAAAAAATAAAACCTCAAGGCAGGAGAACGCACAGGCAGGCCAGAAGAGAAAGCTGGCACAAGTTCTTATCAGGGATCAGTTCATATACACAAGAGGCTAAAGTCTGGAACATAATTCGTAGGGTAGGAGGAAGACAAGTACATACACTGCCACTCGTTAACACAAAGGGTGACAGCCAGGAATATGAGGTGAACTTCCTCGGTGCCCATTACGAGCAGGTGTCTAGCTCATCACACTATACTCAAGCTTTTCAAAGATATAAAGCAAGGATAGAAAAACAGAAACTAGAACACAAGTGTACAAACTACGAGGCATACAACCAGCCTTTCAACTAAGCTGAGCTACAAACGTCACTAAACTCCTGCAGTAATTCTGCCCCAGGCTACGATCTTGTCGTGTATGAATTGTTGAAAAACCTGCCACTCGAAACGCGAAAAACATTACTCTCCCTATACAATGCTATCTGGTTTTCTGGCGTCATCCCTGCTTCCTGGAAGAAAGCTATATAGATTCCCATTTAAAAAGAGGGCAAGGACCCTTCCTCAGTTTCAAGTTATAGGCCCATTGCACTTACAAGCTGCCTTTGTAAACTTTTTGAAAATATCATAAACCGCCGACTTTTACATCTTGAAACACACCGTCTGCTCAACGGATTCCAGTGTGGATTTCGAGAGTTTAGATCCACCACCGACCATCTGGTGCATATCGAGGCACAGATCCGAGACGCTTTCGCCCACAAACAATACTTCCTCCTGTGTTCCTCGATATCGAGATGGCTTACGACACAACATGGCGTTTTGGCATATTAAGAGACTTGTCTCACCTGGGTGTGCATGGTAGAATGTTTTCCATAACCGAGAGTTACTTGTCCAATCGAACATTCTGTGTCCGTGTAATCAGTGTTCTCTCCCAAGCATTTGTCCAGGAGACGGGAGTACCGCAAGGTGGTGTACTTAGTTGTACACTTTTTATTATCAAAATGAATTCCTTGCACCTGTCCATTCCCCGCCATATGTTCTACTGTACATATGTCGACGACGTTCAGCTCGGCTTCAAGTCATGCAACTTGGCAATATGTGAGCGGCAGGTTCAGCTGGGTTTAAACAAGGTCTCTAAATGGGCAGATGAAAACGGATTTCGACTTAACCCACAAAAAAGCACGTGTGTCTTCTACTCTCGAAAGAGAGGCATGCACTCGGAACCTGACATTCGACTGAACGGGCAACGTCAAAGCCGAGCATAAATTCTTAGGCTTAATCTTGGACAACAAGTTGACCTTCGTACCACACATGAAGTATTTAAAAACAAAATGTTTAAAAGCCATGAATGTTATAAAAGTGTTGTCACGAACTACGTGGGGTAGTGATAGGCAATGCCTCATGAACCTCTATAGAAGCCTCATTCGCACCCACTTAGATTATGGGGCCATTGTCTATCAGTCTGCTACTCAAAGTGCCTTGAAGATGCTGGACCCCGTGCACCATTTGGGCATCCGCCTTTCTACGGGTGCTTTTCGCACCAGCCCCGTAGAAAGCCTTTATGTTGAGTCAAATGAGTGGTCGCTTCCTCTACAAAGAACTTACATGTCCTTTGTACATTTTCTTAAGTTGAAAGCAGACAAGAAGCACCCCTCATACTCTACTATTAATGATTTGTCGAGCTCCATTTTTTTTTCCAAACAGGCCTTCGATGAGATAGCCCTTCTTAATTCACCTGAAAGGTCTAGCAGAAGAAACTGGAGTGTCACTTGAACACAAATTAATGGCTCCTGTAGCATACCCGCCACCGTGGCAGTGGCAGCGATGACTGCGATGTGTCTTTCCTAGAAATTACAAAACATGCGCCTATTGCCCATATCCGAACATACTTCCTGGAACTTCAACACAAATACACACGTCCCGAGTTCTTTATAGATGCTTTTAAGTCAAACTCCTCTGTGTCCTACGCTGCTGTCCGCCCATCCTTTTCGGATGCTGGCCCTCTATATCCAGGCACAAGTATCTTCGCGGCGGAAGCCTGCGCGATACTTGTGGCGGCTAAACACATCAAACAATCACAAATATAAAACAGTATTTTATACGGACTCCCTCAGTGTGGTAACGGCTCTGCACAATCTTAAAAAAAACCTGTCTTCGTCTCACTTTACTCCACTTTATGCACACTCCACATACACTCAAACAACATGTTGTAGCGTGCTGAATGCCAGGGCACCATGAGATCCAAGGCAACGTGAGGGCGGATCAGCTTGCTGCATCCGTCCACGAAAGCACTGCCACTACACCCATATCAATCCCAGCCCTTGATCTTAAGCCGTTTCTGAAACGAAAGCTCAAGAACTATTGGCAGAGCAAGCGGGATAGACACACACAAAACAAACTACACGTTATTAAGCCACACATTGGCCATTGGCCGCCAGTATCAAAATCGCGTCACACAGAGGTAACACTAACGAGGCTCAGGATAGGACACACATACACGGAACACTCACATCTTTTGTCCGGTGGCGATCCACCATTGTGTGACAGATGTGGTGAAGCACAAACAGTTCTTCACATTTTAATCCAGTGCAAACAACTAGACACTCTAAGAAAACAACTTTTTTGATTACCCTACCGACAACATATACCTTTACACCCTGCGAAGTTCGTAGGTAGGGAACCACTGTTCACTCATAAATCGGCGCTAGCTTTTTTAAGGGTTGTTCGCTTTTATCATGTCATGTACCCAGGTAATGCGTAGCGCGACCTCTTAAGAGAGGTTGCTGCTGCAGTGACTACATTTAAAAGCTCTTGCCTCACAGCCCTTGGACACAAGGGCGCTGATGAGGCACTTGTGCTAGTGCCAAATATTTTCACGCGTTTTTATTATCAAAACCTGTGTCATCCTTTTTTTCTATGCATATCACGCCACTGTCATGATTTTAATACTTATGTTTTTACCCGAATTATCGCGAGGAATTTTAAGGCCCCTATACAGCCACGCAGCATACCATTGTCTACATCTCTACTCAATGAAATGGCGCTCTTTGGCCATCAATTGGCCCTTGCGCCATAAAGCGCCACACATCATCATCACCGCTATATTATCGCTCGGGAGTACCGGTGCTTGCACAGCGACTGCAGAAGTGGCACCTTGCGCCGTCCGCATCGTTTTGATATGCGCGCCGTTGAAACGAGCGAAAGGGCAGGCTGCCGGGTGATATGGGACGAGCGTGCGCAGTACGCGCTCCCGGACAGAGCCGTGCAGCCGCCAGAAGGCGCAGCGACGCACCTCGGAACGCACTCCCGTGGTCTCTAAAAATATGCACTCAACTTTATCTCAGTATTTCCAATACCCAAGGACTAGTACTCATATTAAGCGGCTGCTTTGTACTTGTTTTAATGTGACAGCGCTAAAAAACCTCTGTCGTATAAAATACGACCTCAGCATTGAAGACATTGTTCATAAGAAACAAATTTGAGTGGAAGGAAAGAATAAATCCAGAGCTAAAGCCAAAACGCAACACAATTTTTTTGTGTCGTTTTCAAGCCAATTCTCTAAACTGGTCCAGAAACAGGCCTTGTAGAGGGGTCATATGTCGGGTGCAAAATCGCGTTGACAGGTGTTCAACAGAATCATACAACACCAGCCTTGTGAATTGCTATCTATTTTATTATGAAAGAATCAGCTGTAACTGAACATCATCATGAGCAGCCTTAGCATGAAGGAAGTGTACAGATACGTAGGTGAACTTATTGCTTTACGTAAAGGTAGTGGGCACATCGTGGCAGTAACTTCCGTGGCACCACACGTGAGTTTACAACACTCGCAGACGTTACTTTCCTTCCAGACAGCAATTATCTTTACTCAAAAGGGAGCCGACGACGAACTTGTCCAATGGGTGTTTAGTGCAAAGTTGAGGATGCCATGGTCCTGATATGAGATCTTGGTTCTGCTCACCTCACGTTTCTGGTCTCTGAGGTTTGAGTTTGTCAGCTGAGTTTCCCACTGTTCTAGGTGTTCTGGTTCTGTGACAAGAAGTATCGAAGGGGTCACGCTAGCACACCCGTACTATATTGTAGGGGGTATTTCTTGCTGAACAGAAGTCAGAGTTCTCTGAGTAGCTTGCGCGATGTATGCAGTACATGAGAAACCATGAGGGTATCTCACAGTCAAAAGTTCTTGAAACAACAGCATTTATTTTCTTGTGAGCTTAAGGTGTACAGTAGACAAGTTCTTTGCCTATCTTGTAATGGCTAAGAATGGCGCAAAGTTTTTACAAAGCAAGCTGTTATGACATCAAAACGAAGGTCATCCGAGGAGCCATAGTTGTCCACCACTGCTGGTGTCTGCAACCACATCGCACGAAATTAGAAAAACATTTAGCACCAATGACATCTCTTCATGGGCACTGGATTTACTCACATGAAACCATAACTAATTGCGAAATTTCGGCTAAAATTGTCCAGCATAACGAAGTGTGTATGCGTATTTGACGAACATAGCGTAATGAATGGCATAATATTAACGGTAAGCTATGTCGCGAGTGGCAAGAGAATGATTACATAAGTTACATGTTACCACAGTCACTTTTTTGTTAAAATAGGCCTGTGACAACGTAAGCGGCACAAAATAACGTTCACGCCATAGCATGTACTCTGCTTTCTGAAATGAAACCTTGACTAGAAGGTAAACTAATGACTTGCGTTTTGTTGTGGCGTCTAGAATCGGTTAAATCTGTTGGTCCTTAGCGCCTAATATTAGCTAAGAACTGAGTAGTGTGTCCGAGTGTTGACTAGTCGTGTCCGGCTATTGCTTTAACGCGAATGCAGGCCTTCTGAGCCTTAAGCACCTGTCATTCAGATTAACGCAGAATGAAAGTATATATTTCCCATCTCGGCGCGTGGCTTCCTTCGGCTGGCATGGACAACAAGAAAATGAGACGTTCCTAGAACACATCGGCACGCTCAAGTATTTTCTTTCTGTGCTTTTCTCCAACGAAGGCTCCTTGGATTCAACCATAATCTCCGGTGGCATCTTGTTAATGTGCTCAACCTTCCCGAAAAGCACTGCCTGGCCCAATATTGCAGTTATATCTTTTCAAGCGCAATGTGAAAAAATAAAAGAGCGTAAATGTCCGATTTCTTAATCCCTCTGGTCAACGTCAGGAGACGTTCTACGAGCAACGCTCAAGGGAATGTCACCAATTCACTGGCGCGTCATTTGCGTTGCAGGAGTAAAACAGCCATGTATCTTTTTTTTCTAGATAATTCTCATTATATTTTCGAGGACTTGAAATATTCTTTACTTCATTTCATATGATATGTTTCGTATATAATCTTGGAGGCCATGATTTCTAGCATTCATTAAAATTAAGCAGAGTAAATGCTATTCTGAGACAACTTCTGTCCTATAGTAAACAGCGAGAACCTTGAGCCTATAGCTATCGCTTCTCATTCAACGAGCGATGGTTTGTTTGCCCCGTAACGACTGTGTATGCTTCAATCTAAAAATAATTCTTCACCGATTCTACACTAACATCTACAATGTCGTGAAGTGAATATTCAAAAATTTGGTTGTTGAGTTTTATTGCAAGACAAATGATCGGCTTCGAAATCGACTTTACCCAAGTGTTGCAACTTCATCTTGGTTCTTTTTATTGAAACTCAAGCAGCAGATATAATCACTTTAAATGACTGACATCCAACCGTAACTCCTCCGTTCAGTATTGCAATCTGAATAGTGGGTGTTATTGGCGCCGTCTGTAAAAGATAATTGCAATGTTACTACAGCCAGGTATAAATGCAACTCTGGAGTGTGACCTGAAAGCACAGCAATGATATAAACCCAATTTTCGTTCCTCTCTCTTTGGGTTTATTTTATTTTTTTCTCGGGATTGTAAAACATCATGTTTACCGCGCGATTTTAATTCACTTGGTGAATATGAAGTATTCTTTAAAATTACGTTATATTGTCCAATTTTATTTAAATAAACCCTAATACGATTACCGCACTTGGTGTTTCAAAAGCACCTGTGATTAATTTTGATGAGGATTTCTTAACGTTCACGGCCATCCCGTTACACTACGTTATTTGCCTTTTGCCATCATTAAAATTAGTCCAACGAGCTTACAGTCAAAACTGCCTCTTAGGGTTTGCATGGCAGCGCTATTTTTGCTTATCTACGAAATTTTTGTGCTCTGTTACATCCTCAAAGTTTCATATGTCACTAAATTCTCTAGGAACAACGAGAGCTTTTTTAGGGTGACTGTTGAATGGGTCGCCAACATTATTGCCTGATTTTAATTGCATGTGTTTGGTTTTCTTTGTAGATTCACTGCTTCATACTTAACGCAGGCGTGCTTAGGCAGTTTCGGTGGACTCATTCCTTCATGCGGTGTTTCACCTACAACATTCTTCGTCAAAATTTCATTTGAGTTGGTTCCTTGAAGTGAACGACGCCTCGGTACATATGCATGTTGTGTTGGTCTCGATTTTTTATACAATATATATGGTGTGCGCGCTATGAGATTGGTGATACACGAGAAAGAAAACATTCATGTAAGCATGTCGTACAATGTGCAATGAACCGTACAGCTAAGCATGTATACTAAGTGAATGAGCTTAACAGGCGCAAATAGTGAATCCGATATAAAGTAGATGTACGAAGATAGGCAAAGTTGTAAAATAACATGGATGTCAAAAACATTGCAAAGGATGTGGTTTCCACTTGTGCTTAAGCTTTGTCACAGAAAATTTAGGACACACATAGACTAAGGCATACACGCTCAGGTGCCCTTCCGAACATAAATTTCCAAGATTTCGAGACATCGACTTTGATTTACTGTGTTCTCATTGACTAGAAAGGGTGACGGCATCTTGTCGGGCAAAAATTTGCCTTTCAAATTCGGGGGATCTCTTAGTCGCATGATGTCACGGGGCGTGCGTCGGCGTTGTCTACACCCCCACTGCGCATGCTCGCGCCTCGCGTATCGTGCCGCATGCTTGCGTCTCGTGGAGAGTGCTTGCTTCCCCCCGTTTCTCTCACCTCAAAAAAAACGACGTAGACAGCGTATGCTAATAAAAACCGACTGGTCAAGCAGCACAACCGTTCACTGGCCACCCCGTATAAGTAGGCACTGGATCGCACTTCAGCGTCCCACCACTCGTTGAAGGCAACGCTTCCACTTCATTCAATAAATAAGAATAATAAATACGAAATAACAATTAGGCATTCCCAAGCCATCAATCGCCTCTAAAGGTCGATGCAGTCAGCTTATGCTAGTAAAAACCGACTACTCGGCTGCACAACCTTTCATGGGCCACCACGTAGTGTATGCACTGGATCGCACATCAGCGTCCCACCCTTCGATGACGGCAACGCTTATCAAATGCATAGTATTCTTAGAGAACGTCGGCGACTTTGAGCTTATCTATTCATCTATCTATCTATCTATCTATCTATCTATCTATCTGTATATTTATCTATCTATTTGTCTATCTATCTATCCATCTATCTATCTATCCGCCTACGACTTTATCTCTCCTGGCCGTTTTCATAATGTTATCAATACCAAACTTGGTATGGCATAACATGACTGTACGAAGAACACATTTGACTGCTTAGTACATAAAAATCATGACTTGTATCTCATGAATGTCATGATTTCCATTTCATGGTCCTGCAGCTCTTGCGGTGGTTTAGTTCACATTGCATGTTTTAAAACTGGTATGGTATGGCATGATTGCATGGCAAACACAAGCGACCGAACTTAACATAAAAATCAAGACATGCGTGTCATGTAACAACATGACTACATGCCACGCTCATGATGCACTCGCGGCCGTTTCGCAAGCGTCACATATACCAAATTTGATATTGCAATACAAGAATGGATGACGAAGGTATACGACTACTGCAAACATGATAATCATGAGATGCCTGTTACGTAGCAACATGACTACATGCTACGCTCGTGTTGTACTCGCGGCCCTTTCGTTAGCTTCACATGTACCAAACTTGGCATTACCCGACGGGAACGGACGACATAGGCAAATTACACATCCAAACAGGATAATGACGACATGCATGTCATGTAACAACACGACCACATGCAACACTGTTGATACGCTCACGGCCGTTTCGCTAGCGTCGCATGTGCAAAATTTTGGTATTACGTGACGCCAATAGATGACGAAGGTATGTGACTGGTGCAAACATGATAATCATGAGAGGCGTGTCATATGAGAACATGACTACATGCCACAGTCAAGGCGCCAATGCATTTCGACGTGACGCAGTGTGCGTGCTCACTGGCTCTCGTTTCGTCGCATCACGCCAGCGTTGCCACGGCACGCGCCGATCCCGCCATGTACTCGCAGGCGCGTGCCGCGCTGCGTTGCTTTGACACATGCGCGTTTCAGCGCGCCCGGCATCCCTCCATCACGGAAAGAGGGAGACGCAGTGTTGTCTGGGTAACGCATCGGCGCGAAATGCAGCATGTCGCATTTCGCGCTGATTGCCGTTGGGCCGCGCCGACGTACGATGGTCGCGCCCGGCAACAGACTACAGAGTGCTCGCGTTTTGCTAACGTTGCGTCACTGTGCCCAGCGTGCGCGCACGTCAACGCTACATAGGAGTATATTGGGCTCTTCATAATGCGCTAGCGGCCGTTTTGCTAGCTCCACATATACCAAATTTGGTGTTACGTGACGTCAATGAACGACAAAATATATGACTGGTGCAAACATGATAATCCTGACACGCATCTCATGCAAGAACATGACAACATACCACGCTCATAGCGTGCTCGTGGCCATTTTGCTAGCTCCACTTGTACTAAATTTGGTATCACGTGACGTGAATCGATGACGAAGGTAAACGACACATCCAAACATGATAATCAAGACACGGAACTCATGTACGTTATCATTTACCTCCACATCGTAACGTTGTTCTGGTTTTAAAGCGATATATCAACATTGCTCATCGTGCTTCGCATATCATCGATTGGCACAGTGCGTGGGATCTGCCTTTTTTTTTTCAATTCAATGAGTGAGGATAACAAAGTGAGAATAAATATTAAGCATTCTTTGGTTATTTTGACGTAACAGAGGACCAAACCGCAATGTACTCACCCCGATAAGTAGCTGTATCGACGGGTCAAGAATTGCAGTTATCGACTGCTGAACACTGATTGGTTTTATGGGACACTGGTTATTCCACAGCATACCAAACTGTTGTTCAAGGCTGGTTGTGCCTCCGCATAGCTTGTACGTGCTGAATAAAGCAATTTTTTTTTCAAATGAAAGTGAGGGTAGGCTCATATAAAACCATAAAGACTGTGCCAGTGTTTCTTAGGCATAGTTGCCAACGGCCTACATGCCCGCCACTTCAGCGTGCCAAGCCTGCAAGCAGATTTCCAAGCGCAAAAGAGACACTGAGGTGCCCACTTCATGCACCACCAATTGCACTAAGAATGTAATAAATGTGATGGTGTAACCTTTGAAATGAGCGTGAGGCATCCTTACCACTCGGCTATTCACGCAGGTTACTAGATCACAGCATAGTTTGCATATAGTGTGCAACACGAGAGCGGGAACGGGAAGCGATGTGATGAGAAGGGAAAAAAGAATCGGAGTGAGTATAACGTAGCAACGAAAGGTTTATAAAGGAAGATTTAGATAGAAATAAGTGTTGAAAGACAGAAAGTAAGACTAGTGAAAGAGAGACAAATTAAGACAAAGAAAAACAAAGCAAGCATCGTGACCAGATATCACAACCCCTGGCTAAGCACTACATGCACGATGGATAAGTCATGCTCCCCAACAGAGACATCGCGCAAAACCTCCGCTTTATTATCCTCGATATCTTGGAGTGGCGCCCTCTCCCGCGTGACGTTGGCGCGGGGACTCGTGTATCAACAGCGCTACAGCAGCCACTGATATTTTTTTTTCTGCGGTGCAACTCTGGTGACAGTAAACATGGGCAAATGTTTGGTAATCGCTGATTTCTCCCTCTCTAGTATTCTCAAACAACACATGACACCATTACCGCTGAGCATCTGTTTAAATTGCAGCATTCAGTAGTGAATCGACCTATAGTGGCATCTGCTAGAAAGGCGATTTGGCATCAAATTACCGAACTTTAGATAATCGTGGTCAGATTGCGGTCGTGGGCGTCAGCGGTGTTTTGTATTGAAAGTGCAAGCCGGTGTTGTATCGCAGCAAGGGGGTTCTCAAAGGGCAGGTACTGGTGTGGCTGGCGGAGGGGGCAAGTTGTGTCTTGTTGCACCCCCAGTCTTTGTCAAAGGACTGTAATTGGCCGCAGTATTGTCGGTTCAGTGAGAGCAATATCACGTAGTAGTTCATGATATTACCGCACAGGGTCGTTGTTAGGCATCAGAATATTTCACATAGCTCTATCAATGATAATATACACCACTCAAAGGGCCACAGAGATTAATGTGTCAGAGATAAACTGGGTGCAGTTTTTGTTCGCGCTCGTGGCATAACGAAAAGCTTAAGAAGGTCCGCTTAAATGTCTGCACCACCTCAGGTAAACCTTTTGAGCATGTGCACTTAACAGCGACAGCAGGTTTCGCTAATGAGTTTATGGCAAGCAGTGTTCTATGAACACGCTTGTCTATGAACACGTATATGTAGAGGCATATTTTCAGATATTCTGTGCCATTTGAAGGCCGCGTCATCGGCTGTCTGTCCAGGGGCCTCGTGGTAGGTTTTCCTATGGCACTGCACCTGGTGTAATTCGCCTATACTTGTAGCCTTCTTGCAATAAATGACTGAAACGCTGGCGAGGCACTCAAACAGGTGCTTTACAGAAGAGTGGCGCGTAAAGACTGTTTCACTTGCCGCGATTGCAGCGCAAAATTAATCGTTCCGTTCGTTCCAGTCGTTCTGTTCGCAACCGTCGCTAATGGCGGTTTCATTTCACACGGACCGCGAACGGTCCGAGATTATCGCTCTGCGACTTGAGCGGTGAGTTCTTGCTACCACTCGTTGTGACAGGCATGGGTGTATATTAATAATATGTGCGTTATGATATCATGAAGTTACCCTGTACGGTAACGAAGGGCCCGCTTGTTTCGTCATTTAGGAACACTTTCCAGTCTGAAATCATTTGAAAGTGCACAGCATCGGTCATTACCAAAACAAACATGTCGACTCTATTTTAATTGCTTGGCCGAACCAGCCATATTTCGACGGGTCCCGACCAAAAATCACTCCCACCGCTGTGAAACCAGCGAAAATTACCATGTTGGAAGCTCGCCGCGGACCACTGCGGCGGGAGCGAACTGCCCTTTTTTTCGCTGCGAGCGAATTCGCAGCCTGAAAATCACTACTTTTTGTGTCATGTGAAACGGCCTGAAAACGGATATAGCAGAACTCACTGCCAGCGAAGTGCTTGCTGCACACAGTCGATGAAGACCTGGGGCGCTTTCCCTTTTCGAGTTTGACTATCCACTTCTTTGTCAGCTTGGGGTTGCTTGGATAGTTTTGAAAGCTAACACCCTTTTCACGGCTTAGTAATCATACAAAGGCACAGAGCAGTACTTCACCATTGTGCGACACACGCCGCGGATGCAAGCGGCCACAGTTCTAAGAAACAAAGCGTTGTGATTTTCAAATGAGCGTTAAAAGCGGAGTCCCACGGTTGTCAGAACAGCGTCGGTAGCCACTACATCAGAGATAACCAACTGAACTGCTTCTTTGTCGAGTTTTACCACGATGGTAGTTTCTGTACGGTGGCGCACCTCGAAAGCACGTGAATCCCCGCACAGACGTCATACAGGCGTGGTCTGCAGCACCACCGTGGGCGGCCAAACAGGCCGATAGCGCATAGCCTCGCTGTGACTGATGATGACTAGACAGCCGAGGATAGGGCCTGTGGCATAGCCAGACTTGCCACCTATACAGTTGTCATTGTCAGTGTACACTGACAACAAATGAACGGATATCAACCAGTCTCATATACTTCGTTCTACACGTCCGCGAGGAGGCCGTGGTTGTTGTTGCATGCTGATACTTTCAGAGATGACCCATGATTTCAAGAGTTTGCTTTTGCCCCACCTTCGTTCACGAGCCAACGGTGTCGCATTGTTAGGATCAAAGCAGTGTCTTGTGCAGGGTCTTATATTAGTGCGTAAGTGGTGAAACATCTGAGTCATTGTGGTAAATATTTTAGTAAATGGGAGTGAAAGTTTTGCAATTCCACATTCTCCTGCCTTTATGAACACCTTTTTTCGTCAAAAAATATGTTTTAAATGTCCTGCATTTGCGATTTCTCATGGGAACGAAGCGTCTACATTCCTAACCCGCGCGAGCCTTATCCACTTTATTGGGCACTCTAAAGCAATTGACGTGAGCAGACATCTTTCGAAAAAGTGTTCGTGTGTAGTGACACTGATGCACAAATAGAATATCTCCCTCTTGGCGTTGTTTCTTGATGGGCGTGGAAGCAGATGCCGCATCAACTTTTCGCACGTAGAGTGTGCTTTCACACTCATTCTACACAATTTGACAACACAGCTTTTCAACGAGGACTCTGTGGGCACTGCTAATCTCCTGTGGAACGTTGTAAATAGGCGTGATTTCTCTAAAATGCATTCCCGAGATGGTGATGTCCCCCTTTGTACGCCTGCTCTAATCGCCAGCGTCACTAAGTTTAATTCCGTCATTGTCTTTCGCTTTATGAGCAGTGTGGCGTATTCTAGGCTGCTCCCTGGGCGCCGTCTACAAAAGGCCCTATCATGCCATCGCGCCTGTTTTCTCCTGCTGTTCTAATGAGCAGCGCATCTTTTCTCTCTCTTTCCCTTTCTCTATTTTGGTTCATTTTATGGTGCTCGTCAGAAAAACCTGAACAATCGTGGAACAACAAAACAAGTAAAGTGTGGTACAGTGTATTGTCTGCACCACTGTTTTCTGAAAAGGCGCTTTCAGAGTGATGAAATAGGCCTGCTTCTAACTACTTCTTTTTGGTCTCAAAAAAAGACTTGTCACTCCCTTTACAAATAAGACGAGAAAGTATCCCTGCTGTCCGCTGCCAAAGATGACCATCCCTTTTTTTGTTCCCCTCTAGTAACATAGAATTCTTTAACAAATGTTGATTGCTGGCCGAGTTGGCAAATGTTCAACATCTAGAAAACAGCGTTGCCGACGGGACACAAGGAAGTAACGCAACGCTGCACCCGTCTGTCTAGTTTCGTTCATTCTTGTGTCCTACCTGCTGCGTAGTTTGCTGGAAGATAGAAAATGATACTTTCACGTTCAGAAGTCTTCGTCGCAGTGGTGTAATCATATAATGTTCTCTATCACTTAAACTCGAGCGTCTGGCTTATCAACAATGATTAACCATTCACGTTAGCACGGCTCAGCGTAGAAGAGTGAAGGTCGTTAATCTGTGCGCTGCTGATTCGTGAAATGCCAATTCGGGGCTCTGAGCCTCTCTTTGCAGGATATTTTTGGCGGTCATGCACTATGCCACGATGTGTGGTGAAGGCAGCTAGCCCAAATTAACAATGTTCGTACCAAAGTGTCTTTTTGGCTGGGCTAAAGAGCTCTGGAGAAGTCCGTTTAATTTTCGGTGCAAGTGGCTACATTGGTCAGCGTTGCGCGAAAGTATGAAAAACAATCAGGAAAGGGGGAAGGGGAGGCGGTAGCCCCATCAGCACCCTCTCACCCTTACCTGGCTGCGCCACGGCATGGGGCGTCTTATGAAAGTGTGTACTGCCGAAACAGCAAGTGGTCTACAACAAGAAACGCCCGGTCACTTCATTTATCCTTCTCTAACAACTGAAGCAGGAACCGTATTTTTTACGTCACCTTGTTGTAAAGAAGCTCTCTTTTTTGCGTTTTTGAATATACTAAAGGCGCATAAGTTTCCAGTGTACTTGTTATAAGCATGTGCGTAGTGTAGAAGAGTATTCATTGGAGCTATTTGTCAAAAGACACAGAGACGTTTGTGTGTGTGGGCTACTCCTCAAGACTTCACTTTCCTGCTTGTGTAAGTATTCTATACGTCAGTGGGTAAACCAGAAGCCTTCCAGAACATGAGCCTGTAAACACTAAAACCGTCATTGCATGCAGTGGTCTAAATTACTGACACTATACTGTAATTCCGTACACTGTACATGTAGATGGAAAAATCTTTTCACGCAGAAATTATAGCCATAGAGGCATATTTCCAGACTCTACACCAGTTAACAGCATTCGTAGGTTAAAAACATGAGTGTGCAAATGTCATCGCATTGTATGCGAAAGTCATGTAGTGAGAACGTACAAAGCAAGAGCAAAAATTGGTCCCAAATCTGCATGTTACATTGCAAATGTAGTCGAAAAACGATAGTCTTGCGTCTGGAGAGAGTGAACAAAACATTTATTTGATGTTCTGCGCAAGAAAATTGGTGAATGGTATTCTGCAGGCGCTGCGTTAGAGTGCCTCGAGCGCGCTGCGGAGGTGAACGAGCGCATCGAGGCACGTTAGACTCACTTGCCATCTGGCTGTTATCTTCAAAAACGAAGGCGTGCAGCCCGTGGAGAAAGATGCGCGCCAGTCTCGGAGGTGATAAGGTATAGAACGCAAAGCGACGGGCAGGTGCTACCACCATGACGTCGTAGCAAAGCGTTGGAAACACCTTTTTGAGCATCGCGTTGCACTGTCAGCACAGCGCGATTAAACGCTACTATCCTTAGCGTTACTTCTGTGTGCATCTTCTAGTACAAAGGCAAACATACAAAACATCGATGTGTTGTTTTGGCGCCTCATATATACGCAATAATTGCTTTTTAATTGACAATCGCACAACTATGAATGGTAAACCTTGAGCAATATTGGTGGGCGCTGCGGATGGGGTTGGCCGTTGAGTGCCGTTTGAGGTATCGTTAGGGCGGACAAACAGCAAATGTACAGACAGACCAAATTTTTCCGTCGAAGGTCTCCAAGAAAGACTATCGTCTTTAAAAGTCGCGCCATATGTGAGGAATGGCTCTTGGCAGAACGTAAAATATGTGTACGGAAGATGTAAATTTGGTAGAAGGCGCTGCTGTAAATCTCTTCAGCATGGATCAGTGAACTTTCTGCATAAGCATAGAGGAAATTACCTAAACGTATCGGTGCAAGTCCAATAGTCATTGCTAGCTTGACGCCGCCTCGCGGGGAGTACTCCTTTCAGTGTGCCGTTGGGGTAGTATTAACTAACCTGTATCTTTAAGATCCTAACTACACACTCCTCAATCAATGCTGTGAGCTAAGGGGCAACAAGACAGAGAAGAATATTTCGTATGAACAACCAGCTGCAGGGCGAGTCGGTAGTTCATCTGAATTCAGTGCGAGAAAAAATTTGAAGCACAAAAAGAAGACACATGGACACAGCGCACTGCCCAGGTGTCTTCCTTTTGTACTTTAAGTTTTATCGCGCACTCAAATAGGATGAAATTACCTGTATATTTAGTAAGTATTGTAACATATTTAGTAATTATTGTATATATTTAGTAAGTTACCTGTATATTTAGTAAGTATTGTAACATATTTTTTGGAATTCATGTCCAACCACATTGAGAATCTTGGCCTTCGGCGCGAGAATGGCATTCACTAATGTCATCTCTTTAACAATCTTTCAAAACTGAGCATTCTTTAGGTGAGCAATAATAATAATAATAATGTAAAATTAACAATCAAAGGGCATTTACCATGAACCAACGTTGATGAAGCATAGAACTGTGGAACCGTTGCCTGTTTTAATTGTTATCTTCAGGGTTGGGCTCAATGATAGTTGCGTGGTGATGATCATAAAAAAATCCGCTTTCATTTTTTTCCCAATCTGAGCGTCCGTTATGCTTACGCCGCTCAGCTTCACGCTCTGGGCACCTGAATGAGAGGAAAGCATATTTGGTGCATATCAGGGTACATATAGCTGTTCATTCCTACATCACATTTCATGCACCTGTACGATCAAAAAATACAGTCATTCAAAGCGGATAAGTTTGCTTCTTACTTTATACCAAATGGTTAGTCATTCATATGCTTTTAACTCCTTCATTTCACACAAACGTGTATTGGATACAAGGACAAAAGGTGTATGTGTTTTCCCAGACTAGAACCTAGCACCTGAACGGACACTCAAGCAGGAACAAACAGCAATAGAAATATCAAGTTTCGCGTGTTCATAATGTCTAACGCAAACCATGCCAGAGTGTCTGCCGTTTGGCAGGCTTGAGCACCCTATCTAGTGCAGCAGAGTTCATTTTAGAACACAGCTGCTAGGAGTAATGCTCAAATGTTCTCTGCCACATGTACACATATAAATGCTGACGCGTCTCGCCGCAGATCAGTGGATCGGCGACCGACAATCTGTTCGCTGTATTGGCTTACAAGTGCCAGCGTGTGTAACTGTAATCTGACTTTCCATCTACCGACAAGTTTGGCCTATTAAAGAATTTTTTCTTGGACAAACAGTCTACTGCCTTCGTCAACGTCACGATCACGTTACAATACATACAAACGCTGTTTGATACACCTTGAACAATATGTATTGCATTACTATTATGAAGAAAACTCGGGAAACAATAAAGTATTGTTCTCCTGTTGGAGTCCTATAAAGCGCGAGCGGCAGCAAGCCTTATCAGTGGTATAGTGAGCATGCTCAGTTTTTTTAAAGTAACATGCGCTCACATCCATTTCGGCAGCAGTGTGCATATGCATGCCTGTCCATGGCGATGTCTGCAAGATGAACGCAATTTCATTTGAAATGCTTGCCGCATATCACCTTTTTTTATA
>NW_023609165.1:0-22198 GCF_013339725.1 Rhipicephalus microplus
CAACGAAGCAAGTACAAGAGAACGCGCGCTAGATGCACTGACAACGCGAGTGCTTTCACGTCATTAATTCAGCACTGTACAGACAACACTATCGGTCGTGCGCCTTCTACGGTTGCATTCCGCCACGCAGCCGACGCAGCGTCCGGTCACTGTGTCCGTGTTCCGCGTGAAACTCACCGGCGTCAGCATTCTGCGACCGTGGTGACTTTGAGCACGGTGCAAGTGACACTTGAACGCGGTTGCTGTTACGTTGAGATTACATGTAATGCTTGGGGAGTATACGAAGCGGAAGAGAAAGGTGTTTTAATACCCACATGCAAGCGCTTGCTGTACCCACACCATGAACTACGAATGTGCACATGGTCCTCATTGCGTCTTGCTGGGCTCAACAGCGTCGTCCGTTGTCACAAGCAGGAACACTGCCCAACAGTCACTGACCTGCAATGCGTTCGTCGTCGTTCCGCTTCGTCATGGTGCCCAACGCCATTTCACTGAACACTAATTGCTTTATCCGCGTCATCCGTCGCACGACATATGAATATGCACTCGTTCTACGCACTGTTGAAACCCCGTGATGGACAAAGGATTTGTAAACGTTGCTAACAGGAGTACAGTAACTCCCAGGAGAACACTGCGTAAACAATAGCGTGGCGCAGAGCACGGATATTGTCCGCCACGGCTCAGCACGAGACCTGGGGAGGCACACATGCCACCGCCAGCCGCAGCCGCTCACTGCTAGACCAGCTCCAATGCGCAACACGTAACCATAGCAACGCCTCCATTGTGCCCAGTGAATATGACCACCATGATGTCATTTCCTCCATACTTTTCACGCCGCGCGCCACCTGGGAATGCCCTCTCCTACCTTTCCTTCCTCCGTGATCGCACGCCTTGGACTCTCACCGAACGATCCTGTTGTAGTTACCGGGCGCACAAAGTTCACTGCACTCGTTGCACAGTCCCCGTTGCGAAACGGCACGCTTTTCAGCCGCCTGGAGTGGTATCTTGAATACTACAAGATTTATCCGAATTCAATGGCTGGTTTCCGACGCGACCACTCTTCTATGACAATGTCGTTGATCTAGTTTCGTACGTTCAGCACGAAATATCCCGTAAGCGACTATCTGCAGCTTTGTTTCTAGACGTGAAAGGCGCTTATGATAATGTACTACATGAAGCCATTTTGGGTGCTCTTGCGGTGGTTGGCCTTGGTGGTCGAGCCTTTCGGTGGATTTCGGGTTACCTGGCTGCAAGATCATGCTTCGTGTTAACAGAAGATGGCCCAACTACGAGACGCTATACTTCAAAGGGTGTTCCTCAAGGTAGAGTTCTTAGCCCGACGCTATTCAATCTTGCACTAATTGGCCTTGCTGAATACTTGCCAAGCACCAATAAAATCTCAATATACGCAGACGACATCTGTGTCCTGACTTCGGCAGTAACACGTCCTCAGATACGTTCCCGGCTTCAAAAAGCAGCAACTATAATTGCCAACTACTTGTTAAACCAAGGTCTCAGCATATCACCAGAAAAATGCGCGCTGGTGGCTTTCACTCGCAATGACCCCTTATGTCATCTCAATCTGCGGGCGACTGATTTCTTACGCCAAAACCCCCGGTTTCTCGGCATCATTATTGATAGGGACCTCTGTTGGAGTCCGCATGTGACCTATATGAAGAAGCACCTGACCGCTATTTCCCAACTGTTGAAGTTCCTGGCAGGAAGGACGTGGGGAATGTCAGTAGACGCAATGATGGAGCTCTACAGAGCCTGTTTTTTCGGTTTCCTCAGATATAGCTTGCCCGTGCTTAGCAATACCTGCAAGACCAATGTTCATGTTCTACAGGCAGTACAAGCCCAAGCGCTGAGAGTGTGTCTCGGTCTGCCCAGATGTACGTCAACGGAAGTCACAATTGCAATTGCTGGTGACTATCCGATACAAACTCACATTGTTTTAGAAGTTTTGAGAACACACATCAGACACTTCGCACGTGCTCCCTGTCATCACCTTGCACTGTTGCCTTCAGAGAGGCGCCAAGCATCGTTCGTCAAAATGATTGTGAAATACAACGATAAACTTCCCTCGGGCTTCACTCCTGCATCTAAGCCATCCATACCACTTTGGTGTCTTATTCGACCCACAGTGCATCTTAGTGTACCAGGGATCCGGAGGAAATCTGAGCTTTGGTCGCCCGTGCTGAACAACTGTCTCTTCTTCTTTTCACGAGAAATATTCAGACAGCATACATGTACACACCGATGGTTCCACGAACCGCCAGTGTTCGTCAGGGGCAGTAGTTGTCCCAGCAAGAGGTGTTACCATTAGCTTTAAGACTGACCACTCCACGGCATCTACAGCAGCGGAACTAGCTGCTTTGCGCGCTGCACTCTGTGTGGTCAATCGGGAACCACCGCAACAATGGTCGATTTTCAGCGACTCAAGGGCTGCCCTACAATCTGTGCTCTCAGCACTGCGTCGCGGGCCATACGAACAGCTTGTTTTCGAAATTCGATGCCTTCTTCACACTTCACACGAGAAAGGGCATCATGCGACGCTTCAATGTCTGCCAAGTCACCGCGGCATCATATAGGGAACGAACATGCCGATACTGCCGCGCGGGCAGCCCTTGAAGGAACACGAGAAGAAGCCATACCACTTTCGCGGACCGATGCTGCCAGTAATATCCGACGACTTGCGCGTGAAATCACGCTTTCACTATGAGCCACCAAGCAACGAGACGAATCGTCAACACCACCTGTCCTTTTTGATGGCTCTCCGCATGCCCACTGGGCTCGACCGAATTGAGGCCACCCTTCTTCATCGCCCATGGCTAGGAGTGGCATTTACAAAATCTTATTCCTTTGTCATAGGAATGGCCGACAACGCTCTCTGCGATGTCTGTCATTGCGAAGAGACGCTACACCACATCCTGTGTGACTGTCCGTTGTATGAAATCCACAGACAGTCACTGGCGTCCGCTTTTGCGCACATCGACAACAGCCAAATGTCTGTGGACACTATTCTGTCAAGTGCCCGAGAAAAGACAATGCAACAGAAGGCGACGAAAGCTCTGTTGAAATTCCTACGCGACCGGACTTGAACAAGCGACTGTAATAGCAATGTCACACACTGCGAAAGACAAGACTGGACTATGACTGAGTGTGCGCGCGTGTGCTGCCGAATGTGCTGTTTCTCTCTTCCCTCTCTGCTCACTATCTTTCATCTCCCCCATCCCTCTCCATGCGCAGAGTAGCAAACCGGCTGCCTATAGGCTGGTTAACCTCCCTGCCGTTCTTTTCCCCCTATTTTCCTTCCTTCCTTCCTTTCAGACACAGCCAAGTAACAAGTAAGACGCGCAATATTCGCATTCATTTGTACTTATGAGTACATTTCATGCATCATTTATGCGTGAGAAAGGCAGGCAAGTTTCGATCTACTTGCCATTTTTCACGCGACCTTCCAATTTTGCTGTCATGTTCATTGCTTCTCCTTTGCGGCAAAGCTGTGACTTTTTAAAAGTGAAAATGCTCCGAGTGTAAGGCACCTCTCGTCTTTTCATGCGAACTGTACGCCGAGACAGACATAATTCGCTAGGGTTATTCTGAAAAGACCAGTAAAAATTTGTAACTTTTTAAAACAAATTCAGGGCAGGATATGTAAAGCTATCAAGCGTCACCATTTATGATGTACTTATTTTTTCAGAAATACAAATCGGACTTGATTTGATATATTTGTAATCGAATTTCGGCGGCGATATGTGATATCGCAATTAAACCCTGCTGCATTGTTGCGTCACACAGGAACCGCCAGTGACGATGAAGTGACCGGAAAAACGGCAAGTCACCTGAAATATACATGAGAATCCCCCCCCCCCCCTCTTCTTCGCGTGCAGTGTCACGTGCGATGAATGATGTTTATCTATTTTTTTTAAACTATAAATAGCCACAAAGCACTCTTTCGCCTGTCGCACAGTTTGCAAGAGCAAGAGCCGCAGTGGGTGCCCCCAAGTTTTACACTATACATGTGCTATACCGGACGAAAATGTACTAATTGCTGTTTTCTGACGCAGAGCCGAAAATGAAAAAAAAAAGAGAGAAGCACCAAACGGAATCGGCGAATGAGACGATCCTCTAGCACAAGTTAAAAGATTTGCCGCTTTCCCCGGCCAAATACTAACCGCTATGCGCCTTCATAACAAAATTTTTTTCCTTCTTCATCACGGGCAATTCCGGCACGACTTAGCGGCCGCCTTTTCTGTGCGTACGGCGCACAAGATATCGATATGACCTGATAAGGGCCTCGAAAAGACGACGATGAATATTCCGAATCTCGCCCGATTTTGGTTTTTCAAAGAAAATCGATATGCTGTGGCGTCCTGGTACTTTTCTATATAAACAACTGTCAAAAAGTTAGTAATTTAAGAAATAATGAGCTTTTGTCGATTTCCCATTCAAGGGTATACTTCCACAGCGACAAAATATCGTGTTTATCAGAGTCACGACACAGCCGCTAAACCTGTGCCCACCATGTATACCTTCAATCTACGACATTGAGTACATTGAAGGTACGCAAAGCATAGCACGTGCACACCATATATCTTCACCCCTAAAATGTGAAGACAGCACCCGCACATTCGACGCTTATATACAGTGATATGGAGTGGTAATAAACTAAAGTGACATACATTGGAGCCCGTCATTTCAGGCAGGCTCTGATTTTATACCTGCTAACCCCGCTATCAGCTAACAGGTGCACATGCACCAATGGTATTCAAGCCCGCTTTAAATCAGCCTGGATATAACTACGCATATGCAAATTAGGTTTTGTAGCTGTAGGCAGGCGATCTTACGGTCTTATTGCCGCAGCAGGTCATGTTCAAGCAATCCTAGAACCCCACGTGGGTGCGCGAAACACTATGGGAAAAGCCTGTACGTTGAGTGCGCTGGTTGTTCCATCGATTTTTCTGCACCACAGAGAGAACTCTGGCGCTATCTGCGGGAGATGCAACTCATGGCACTTCAGCGATCAGGAAATAATGGACATGACATAATTTTTTGCCAAGTCTCCGTACTTTACGTTCGTTCTGTCTTCGCGTGGCTTGAAGCTGTTTTGTCAAGAAACAACAATCAGCAATAGCTTATCAGTTACGCTTCACCACCTTCACCTTTTAGGATCACCTTTTCAAAGCGGGTCACGAAGTTCAAAATGGTTTGTTCTTCCTTCGAAAGAAAACCAAAACACAGCAATAAACGAAGCTACAAGTGTGTTCGCCGCCCACAAGCGCGAAGACTATAGCAAATCCACGTACTACCCATAACTACCATGGTCGCTGAACGATCGCAGCGCCAGAGTAGCTATAGTTGTAGCAAACTCTACGCCATGTAAAATTGCAATGACAACAGTTTCTTCCCGACTTACCCAGCATGGTTGCCAGTGGACTGGGCTGAGAATGGACCGCAGAGGAGCCATTCATCTTTACCTGGCACGCGTCCCTCCGTACCAGGAGGCACTGGCCGCCTACGGTGTGGGCCACGATTACGCTTGGTCGAGCCTGTGAAAAAGAGTTAGAACAGCGGAGCTGCTTTGACCCGGGCATTGGTCGTCCTTGTTCTCGTTGACCTACTATTGTGGCTATACTGTGGTTGATTGGCCAATAATTGAGTGGTCTTATCTTATTCAATTTTCGAGTAAAGGAAGTTATAAAATGAAAACGTTACAAATTTTGTAGTAGTCTTGTTACAACAACGTTAAAAAATGTAGTCTGTTTTACATGACAATCATATCTTAATCATCATGTTTGGACGTGTCCTTTACCTTCGTCATTGATTCACGTCCCGTAATACCAACTTCGTACTTGTGAAGCTAGCGAAATGGCTACAAGTGCATCATGAGCGTGGTATGTAGTCCCATTCAACACGGCATGCATGTCATAATAATCATGTTTCAAGCATTCATACATTACTCATCCATTGACGTCACGTAGCACCAAAATTGGTATACATGAAGCTGGAGAAACGGCCGGGAGCGCACTATGAGCATAGCATGTAGTCATGTTTTACATAACACACATCTCATGATTATTATGTTCGGACGTGTCATTTACATTCTTCGTCCATTCGCGTCACGTAATACCAAACTTGGTATAATTAAGGTAGCGAAACAGCCGCGGACGCATTATGCGCGTGGTACGTAATCATGTTCTTACATGACGCATGTCATGATTATCGTGTTTCCACTAGTCATATACCTTCGTCATCCATTCACGTCACGTAATACCAGATTTGGTATATGTGAAGCTAGCCAACGACCTTGAGTGCCCCATGAACGTTGAGCGTAGTCTGGAGTGCAATCATTTTACATGACACGCATGTCATGATTTCCATCTTAGGGCCTGTCACTTATGTTTGCCATGCAGTCATGCCATACTATACCAGTTTTGCAATATGTCATATAAAAGAAACTACCACAAGAACAGCGAGACCATGACATGTAAATCAGGACATGCATGACATACATCTCATAATGTTTATCTAATGATTTGTCACTTATGCTCGTTGATGAAGTCATGTTAAGCCATACCAATTTTGGTATAAATCCCATTATCGAAACTGCCAGGAGAGCAAAGTCAGATAGATAGATAGATAGATAGATAGATAGATAGATAATAGATATATAGATAGATAGATAGATAGATAGATAGATAGATAGATAGATAGATAGATAGATAGATAGAGAGATAGATAGATAGATAGTAGATAGATAGATAGATAGATAGATCAAGGTCTTCGTAGTTGGAAAAGAAATGCTTCACACAGCAAAAACATTGCACACCTTTTAAATTCCAATGCGGGCCCGGCGAAGCCTGTGATCATTCGAATTAATATGGCATGTTTGTTTGTTTTCTATTTTTATTTTTCCACAGAATAATTCGATAACGCCTTCATAGCCTTTGTTATTGGGAGAATCTACATTCCTGAGGGCGCTTCTCTAAACCGCTTGCTGTGGCATCACTTGTCGGCGCGCCTGCATGCACTTCCCCTGTGACAGCAGCGGTAGTTGGTTTCCGCTTATCCGCAAATATTGGTTGACGGAAAATATTAACACCACACATAATACTAATTAAAGGTTAGTCGTTGCATTTCATAATGTTTCGTTTGGGTATAAGCAGAATAGTCACAATACCACATTAAGTTTCCAGGATGTTCAAGTTATCTCAAATCGAACCAGCGACAGAATTGTGGATCTGCATCATGGGATGAACAACGAACACTCTATGCTCAGCGAAGTAGAAACCATTGGATTTTGTCAGTTGGCACGGACGGCTTCAAGCTCTCCCATTGAAGAGTACCAAGTACTCGAAATCGTTAGCCTCTTTGTCAAAACACACCCTTCCTTGCGCAGCTTAAGGGAAGGCTCATAAGAGACATCTAACTGCTCTCCCATAGTGAGTACGAAGTATTCAAAACCATTTAATGCTATTCTAAATACACGATACGGTGCACAGAACACCTGCGGCCTTGTTGCAGTGAAACCGGCAAAAAACTTGCAACATGCGGTTTCCGTGAAGCGCTGATGTTTAACACAACACCCCGTTGTCGTACATACAAAAAAAAAAACACGCTGCTTATTCTACCATTTAGTGCACATTAAACGCGCTGTTTGCGGCTTGTGCGCCACATTATTTGAAGATCCTGTGAATTACGCTATTTCTCATTGAAAGCTGTCGCTTACCCGTGAAAATAAAACCGGGCTCAGCGTACACCATTTGCCTGAAGTTGACGCTCACCTAACTCAGTTTTCACTGTAGAGTATCAAAAAATAGTTTGTGCTTTTGCCGTGTCAAGCCCAACGTTGTAAAATTATGTCAATGTCCCTTCGTATTGTCGCTCTTTTTTCAAGATTCAAATAAGGGCGCGGCATTTCACTTGGTAATTCCTTTCAGAACGCCTAAAATGCGCAGAAATACGTTATGTTCAGCGTTTAGTAATTTTCGCGCTTTCTTCGTGTGCTGAACCAACGTGATTACATGTGGTACGGCGGAAAGACGGTAGAATCACATTTCATTACGTCTCTGACTGGTCATAGCGGTGTAATGCTTATGTATATATAATGTTCGACTGCTGACGCGAAGGTCGTGGGACCGAATCCCGGCAGTGGCGGGCGTATTTCGACAGAGGTGCTCGCGGCTCTATAGATAGTGCTTGGGTAGAGATGATAGCGGTTGACGGCCATTTGTGGATAAGTATGCCCACGGGCTTGCCCCGCCATGGTGGTCCAGTGGCTAAGGTACTCGGATGCTGACCCGCAGGTCGCGGGATCAAATCCCGGCTGTGGCGGCTGCATTTCCCATGGAGGCGGAAATGGTGTAGGCCCGTGTGCTCAGATTTGGGTGCGCGTTAAAGAACCCCAGTTGGTCGAAATTTCCGGAGCCCTCCACTACGGCGTCTATAGATAGAACTGGTAGCGAAGGCTCCATAGAAGCCCATACAAGTTCATAAAATGGCGGATCGCAGAACTATTTTAGGAGCGTGCCTTTCCATAGAGTGCAAGGGTAGCACTGAGTAATAACAGCGTTGGCAGAGGGTGCTAGAAAAAAAAGAAACAATTTTTGTAATAATAAAAAATGTCATATATTCTTTGCTATTACTGCTACATAATATTGTTGGAGGAAAGAAGTGTCATTTGTAAAACACAAACATAGCGTTTGCTTACACATTGAATCAAATTGGTTTTTCAAAAATAGTGTTTCTGCCCTACACGCATAGTAGCGCTTCAATCACAGCTCCCATAGCCCCCCCCCCCCCCTCCTATGCTGATGTCGCTAGAAATAACTTCTGCACCGCGACGGTGGTCTAGTGGCTAAGGTACTGGGCTGCTGACCCGCAGGTCGCGGAATCGAATCCCGGTTGCAGCGGCTGCATTTCCGATGGAGGCTGAAACTATTTAGGCCCGTGTGTTCAGATTTGGGTGCACGTTAAATAACACCTGGTGATAAAATTTTCCGGAACCCTGCACTACGGCGTCTCTCATAATCATAGGGTGGTTTTGGGACGTTAAACTTCACGAATCAATCAATAAATCAACCTTTTGTGCGTAATTTCAATGAAGCTCCGATTCGTGGAACAGCTATCTGTCAATGTTTATGGACGCGAAGGAGTACGGAGATCCGAGCAGCGTGCTGTTTGACTGAGAATTGTGGATACGACACAGCGCCAAGGACGAACGTAGCAGCAGCTTTGCTCCCTGCCCACGGCAAATTATCGTTCTCGTCCCCTTTTCTTTCTTCACATTTACATTACTTCTAATTACATCCCCTATTCTTTACTTGGCTTGATTGTCTGTTAGATCTCACTGATATAGTGACCGACAAGCAAAACGAGGCTTCACATGTAAACCCATTTCCAGTCTGCTAAGCGAGAGTCTCGCTTTGGCCGACTTAGTGCCTTCAGGTAGTATACGAGGGATAGTTGGTCAGCTGCCACCTCGTAATAACATCCCGTGCTACGTGACGCCAAACAGGCAAAAAAAAAGTGTTGGCTACTGGCAGCGCTGACTAAACCTCCCGAGTTTAATGCACATATATACCTCATAAAGTGGACGGGGGTGATAGCTGCCGTGGTAGCTCAGTTGGTAGAGCATTGGACACGTTATTCAAAAGTCGCAGCTTCGGTCCCTGCCCAGGCAATGTACATTTTTAACCACTTTTTTTTTCTTAACACTTACAGTACTTCTAATAACATCTACTATACTTTCCTTGGCTTTATTTTTGTTAGATCTCGTCAATACTAGCCTACAGTATCACTTATCGAATCAAGAGGAGCTTTTCCCGTTCTTCTTTCTTTCACAGGCAGTCTGTGATTGGAATGGCCTAGATTTCAGCACTGCAGCCTTGGACGCAACATTTGCAAGGCACGTGCCCAACGTACTAATTGCTCCCTCCTTTCTTTTCTTTCTTTCTTTCGTTCTTTCTTTCTTCATGTTTTTATTTTGTAATGTGGTGCTACCTAAATGTGTATTATTCTACTCGACATGTATATCTAGAGTGTCATTACATTGTGCTACTTGATATTTGCCTTATAAGACTAGGATAGTTTGTTTTGCTGTGATCGGTGGTTATTTTGCATTGAGCTGGATGCAACCTATGTTGTTGACAACTTTTTCTTCCATTTCCACCCCGCCGCCGTGGGCTTGTGGCTAAGGTACTTGGCTGTTGACCCGCAGGTGTCGGGATCGAATCCCGGCTGCGGCGGCTGCATTTTCGATGGAGGAGAAAATGCTGCATGTAGGCCCATGTGCTCAGATTTGGTGCACGTTAGAAACCCAGGTGGTCGAAATTTCTCGAGCCCTCTACTGCGGCATCTCTCTTAATCATATGGTGGTTTTGGGACATTAAACCCCACATATCAATCAATCAATCTTTCTTTTTCGTTTTCGCTTGTGAGTGCAAGAAAGCCTAAACGTCATAACGTTGAAGGTTTGACGTACCAACAGCTACGATCCGCGTATAGATCAAAGTCTTGATCAGGGTTCGCAGGCGTTAATTATCTATAAGCTATCTTAATGGGCACAATTAGTGTTTACGATAAGTTAATGTCAGCAATAAATACAACGAAAATGTTAGCGACGGCATCCAACCATCTAAATGCGACGGTATAATTACGCGACTTCCCGATTCACGACACTTGATATACCCGTAAGTCGTCGGTCATTAATATCGTTTTCGTTTTCTCTCAAGCAACAGAAACAACAACAACAACAACAACAACAACAACAACAACAACAACAACAACAGCAGCAGCAGCAACAACAACAACAACAACAACAACACAACAAACTGCTGCATTAATTGTCGGACACACGCACGTTGTGATTGGTGTGGTCATTTTCCAGCATCTTCTTTTAAAACACGTTGAATATAACCACACTAGGTCAAGAAACAAAGAAACAACAACACAAAAACGAGCATTTAAGCATGCTTTTCGTATCAACACAATTTGCGTCTTTCGCAGATGCAATCTTTTCCGCTCCATTGCGACCGCTGAACAGGCTTCTCCTTCCTGCCTTAAGCAGTGTTCTGCAGGTCTGTGACATTCGGCTAGACATTTCCGGCACTCAGTGCGATATTTTAGAAACGAAACTAACAATAGAAGTTAAAAATTAAAAAAAACTATCCTTTTCGTATAGATCGCGCTGCGTAGAATAGCTTTGCGCAATTGTTCAAACAAAACCTGACCAACGGTGGGTTACGCGTTCAATGGCAATTTATGCAACGTACATGCTGACATATGAGGACAAACGAAACACTGCGAAGAATAGAAATAAAAAAAACAGCACGAAAGGTGCTACTCTTCCCTTCTTCATATAATGAACTGAATTGTGGCCTTGAACAACATGCATGTACGATGAAGGAAAAAAAGAGGTGAACAACGCTGGCACTAAGTGTGTTTAACATATTTATCAGTAAGATATCTAAACAAAAATACTTCCCATTTCACGCTGTTTGCTGCGCCAGAATAATGACAGAAGCAGACATAATTTGCGCGGAAAATCGAAATAAAATTTGAAGAACTAATTGGGTTTTGTTATTTAACTTAGGAACAAATTAATGCAGAGACATTTTTGCAATTCATGATATGTAGCCGCCATTTAGCCGGATGTACTTCTTGTAGGCGGATGTATTAAACTTTGATAATCAGAGTTCAGTTCGTATAATGCAACACGTGCGCTACTTAATACGTGAGAGGTCAGTCGTTGAAAGAGTGGTAATTAGTTAGTATAGTCCCACTGTAACACATGTATTGCAGCAATATGGCGAAGTGGAAACATCTGCGCTATATGCCACAAGCAATTTTCAAAATGTCTGCCAATGCTGATAAAAAAGACAAGCGGATACGCGCGCGCATGCACACACACACAACACACACACACACACACGCGCGCGCACACACCCAACACGCGCACACACACACACACACACCACACCACACACACCACACACACACACACACACACACAAGAATAAAGAATAGCGCGAATCGCTTATCGGTTCTCAACCGGCAATTTGTCCCCATTAGGACTTTCGCCGACATTTTTCAACTCCACGTGCCCTCTTGGTTATACTCTCTATTCCTTTTAATGGCACCTTTTGCACAAGATGTGAGCAACCTATATAACTTTCTCTGTATTTGGAAGGCCAGATCTGGTTTGAAACATTCAGCTTATATTGTGAGGGCTGGGCGGGCTAGGCATGAAGGCTGAGAGGCGTTGTGAACGAGAAGAATGCGCTTTATTCGAACATGAAAACGTGCCGACCGCCCCGGAGGCGGGAGCGAGATTGATCAAACGTGTCCCCGGCCCTCGCTTGGGCTTGGAGTTTATCTGAGTAAAGGCGCCGCAGGTGGCGCTGCCGATTAGATAGGCCGCTACGCTATAGTGCGCATGCGGGCGCTCACATCCGGCCCCTCCTTGTCTGACCAAGTCCCATTGGTCTAGGAAAGGAGCACTACTTGGTGGCTTCACTGCGAGAGAGAATAGTCCTTCAAGCGCTCGGGTGGGCGCTTTTGGCGGTGAGGTCGCGAGGAGGGTACCGCTGGAGGCAAAACTGCAGGGCCAAGGGAAACTGGTGGTTGAGATAACTCATTGCCAACACTGGGAGAGCCAGATAAGTCACACAAAGGCCACTCTTGGGTTTTCACAATGTAAGGCTCGACATAAGGTGGCACGTAGTGCTTGAGTTGAGAGACGTGCACTATCCTGTCTTGGAGTCGATCACGAGGACCTTGACCAGTTACGCGGCTAACGACAAACGTAACGGGTGTTTTCTGGTTGGTGATTTGGTATATTCCCTTGAATTTGGGTGCCAACTTTCCAGTTCCATCTGCTACAGGCTCTTGGCGGCGCACCCAGACGAACTGGCCGACTTGGAAGGAGTGGTCTCGATGGGACTGATCATATGCTGTCTTCCGTTTCCCTTGTGCTTCCTCGGTATTACTTGCTGCTACGGCCCGGTTCTGAGACAGCATTAGGAGACGGTCTTGTAGGGTCCTGGCTGTGGCGGGACGGTGGCGTTGATATGGGAGCTTGGGACGTATCCATACAGTAGTTCAAATGGAGAGAACAGCTGCTGGCGCTATAGCTTGTGTTGATGGCAAAAGCAGCTTCTTCGAGTTTGCTTGCCCAGGAGGTCTGGTCCGTTGGACACAGCTTACGAAGAACGGAGACTAAAGTCCCATTGCTTCTCTCTACAAGACCATTGCTGGCTGCGCGGTATGCCACTGAATAATGAATCTCAGCACCGTGCATGTGCATGAAGTGCTTAAACTGGTGAGATTCAAAGGCTGCTCCATGGTCAGACATGCAGTCATCAGGACAACCAAAGCGGAAGAACACCGACTGTAAATGTGCTATAACTTCCTTAGCTGATGTTGAAGTTACAGCCGCTGGGACAATGAAACGCGTGGCAAAGTCAATGACATTCAAATGTACTTCTTTCCTGAAGCAGCCGGCATTGTGATGTGATCAATGGCAATTAAGGCAAAAGGAACATCCGACACTGGCATGAGACCCATTTGCCAACACTTTTAGATATTGGGCGGTTGTTGCTTTGGCAGATCTGGCATGCTGTGACGTAGTGGGTCACTGAAGACGTAAGGTTTGGCCACCAGTAACGTTCTCTCACTTTGGTCAGTGTCCGGGTTACATCCATGTGGCCTCCACCGTCATGAACAACCTCCAGGACAGCCTGGCGCATCTTTGCTGGCACTACAATAGCTTGAGAACCTGAAGTCGCGTCACTATGGTACAGGATGTCATCAATTATGGCAAGGTCATGGTCCCACGATTCTGAAGATGACAGAGAGCGACGAAGGTCCTGGCACTCTTTGTCTTCTGCTTGCATAGCTGCGAGAGACTGTGTCTGATGGAGGACTGCTGCAGATAATCGTGACAGCATGTCAGCAACCACGTTTTGACGGCCTGGATGGTGCTGCACAGTGAAGTCGAACTCTGTAAGATCCATCAACATGGTCGTTAAAACGACGTGAAGGCCTGATGTTGGCTGTTAAGCATGCAACGGTCCAGTTGTCAGTCACAGGCAAAATTTCTTGCCGAGCAAGTAGTGTCGGAACTTGATCGTAACCGCCCAGTGGACACCAATACACTCCCAAACGTTGCTATGCAACTTCTTCTCTGCGGCCGTGAGTGCACGACTCGCATATTCGATCACAGTTTCTTTTCCACACTGTTTCTGAGAGAGCACAGCACCAATTGCGGTTCCTGAGGCATCTGTTGTGACTGTGGTTTGGGCGTCTGGATCAAAATGGCCCAGTACAGGTGCCTCTGTTAATGCTGTGCGAATTCGCTGAAAGGCTTCATTGCAGTCGCTGGTCCAGGCAAACTCCTCAGACCGTATGAGACTCTGCAACGGTGCTGCTATCCGAGAGAAATTCTTCACAAATCGGCGATAGAAGTTTGCTGTCTGGAGCCATGACAAACTGCTTTGCTGTTTGCAGGCTGTGGGATTTTCATGATGGCTTCGACTTTGGCAGGGTCAGGCTGCTTGCCGTCCCTGCTCAAAATGAATCCGAGAAACCTGATAGACTTCAAAGCAAACTTACACTTGTCAAGTGAAACTTTGAATCACTGGCAAGGAGTGCACCAAGTACTTCGTCGAGTAACCTTGCAAACTCGTCAAAGTTGGCGCAAAAACCAGAACATCATCCAAGTACACCCGCACACCGCACTTTGGGCAATGGGGCTGCAGGTTAGCAAAAATTGACTGCATGGCTCGCTGGAAAGTGGCAGGTGCGTTCTTCAGCCCAAATGGCATGCGGGTCCACATAAAGGTGCCATAGTGGGTCACAAAAGCAGTTTTTGCTGGTCTTCCTTACGAACGCGAACTTGCCAGTAAGCAAACTTTAGGTCAAGGCAGGCGAAGTACTGTGACCAGCAATGTCATCCATGATGTCATCCGCATGTGGAAGTGGTTGCACGACGTTCACAGTCATCTTGTTTAGGGGCACATAGTTAACACAAAGGCGCTTCTTGCTACCTCGGCTGACAACCACTGCGGGGAATGCCCAAGGTCCTAAGGCTGGTAGAATGATGCCTTGCCGAAGGAGTGTGCTTATTTGAGCCTCAAGAAAACGACGGTCTGCAGCAGAGTAACGGTAAGGGGATCGACTGTATGGCACAGCATCGGGAAGAAGGTCGATTGAGTGTTCAACACCCTCGTACAGACCTAAGTCATCCTCTTCACGAGCGAATACTTCAGCGTGCTTCGAAAGAATGCTCGTGATTTCCCGTTGTTGATGTGCTGGCAAATGGCTACCAACCTGAGCGGCAGGCAAGGATGGGTCAATGCAAACCTCTATTGTTGAAGAAGCACCTCGCCTGCATTCAGAAGACGGGCCGTTGGTGTTTGAAACCTCATATTGACAAGATAGTGCTAACCACGGGGGTTCATCTGGGCCTGGGAGTGGCATTCGCTGGAGGCCTGCTGAGCTGTGGTGTCCAGATACATGGTAATTGAAAGATGACCCCTGGATCATAACAGCGTTCGACATCCTGGGCAACAGTCGCTCATAGCACCGCACACTTGTTCCTGTGGTGGGATGACGAATTTCAGTTGGCATGGGTGGCTGGAACACCAACTGTGCGTGACTGGCAGCAAACCAGTCTTCCCCCAATATAAGTGGCATGGCATTGTTATCGAGGGACGGCGGCTTCCACCAAACCGGTGATGGGTCCCACAGAGATCTTCAAGCAGATAGCACCAGCAGGAGCCACTGTCGTTCCTCCAACGACAACTAGAGGGGGTCTGGTCCAGGGCAGGAGGGGCAAAGATGACAAGGTGACGAGAAACAAGTGTCACCTTGGAACCACTGTCTGGAAATGCGTCCACTTGGCCGCTTCCAGCAATTGTGGCGTTTACAAGGGCGCATTGGACCAGCGATCCATCAAGGGTCTCGGAAAGTGTGCTGTGAAGAGCTGGCGAAGGATGCGTTGTAGACTGTGTGGCAGTAGCTCTGGATGGGCACTTTGAAGCTAGATGTCCTTTTGGCGGCATTGAAAACACACGGCTTCGGCCAAGTTCTGGCCAGAACGGTAGGCAGGAGCGCCGTGCCTCGTAGAGATGGTCAGGTACCGAGCCTCTTGTTGGTCCTGGTGGTAGGGCTGCGATTCGCTGCGGCTGTCTTGTTTTGTCTGGTACCGCCTGAACATTCGTGCCGCTCTTCACTGTGGTGGGGCACCTGTGGCTTGGCATTACTAGTTTGGTGCTTGAATACCCTGGGCGTGGGAGTCGACGAGACAAGTGGCTCAATGTTTGGTCAAGCTGCGTTACGATGTCCATATAGGCGGCGACCGGTTTCTGGCCGTTGTGCTGCTATAGTAGTGGCCAGGTTCTCGTCGGAAATGCCCTGAAGGGCGTACTCTATGCGCTGAGTGTCGGTAAGAGTGACTGGGCATCCCGAAATGAGCTTCAACTTCGCCAAAGAATAGTGGAACCAGGTCTCTCCGTGCGCTTGCACGCGACAAGTAACAGCTTGTTGCCACTGTAGTAAGGTTTGCTTGGCGCTGAATTGATCCAAGAAAGCTTGCCTGAAGGCGTCCCAGGTGGGACACTGACGGCCAATGACTGCTTTCCAATCCGCGGCTGCTCCACGGAGCTTTCCAGAGCGACGGCGAGTACGGTTGAAGGCTCCCACGAAGCTAGGTTTCGAGTTCGTTCCAACTCTGCAATCCAGTGGGACGCTGAAATGCTGCCGTCTCCATTAAATGTAGGAAGCGATGCGGACAGGTCTGAAGGGGTCGTGACCTGAACTGGCGCTGCAGCGCGTTGTGACACCTTGAAAGGAGCTGTTGAAGTAAACCGTCAGCAACTCGGTACTTTGGGCTGCATCGAAGCTCGAAGGAATGCGGCGTAGTGGTATCGGGCGCTGGCTGGACGCTGAGGAATCTGTGGAAGGCGACAAAGGCGTCATTGAGCGGTTTTGGGCTATATCGGCGAGGAGACGATTGATCACTTCTTCCTTCGGCCCCGTAGCGTCCAGGTTTCGGCGAACCAACTCTTCACGGAGGAAGTCTGCTGTAAAGCCGGCGAGGTCCTCAGGCGTAGCCTCGTTCCAGTTCACAAGCGGCATGGCGTTCACAAGAAATTAGCAGAAGGAGCACAAGACTCACGAGAGACGAAAAAGGCGGGCAGGTCAAGTTGGTTCGGCTCTGCAGGCGAGCTACTTCATCGGGCGGGTGGGCGTCAGCACGACGGTCGGCGAAACAAAAGGCAAAGGCACGAAATGACTCGGACGAAGCGGCCGAAAGGCGTATCGGGCGGCGGACGGTAAACACAGGACGGAGCGCCGCGCGGCTAGTCCGGCGGATCACTTCACGAGGCGGGCAAAAGGCGACGTTCCAGGCATGGTTCGGAGTCGACTGCGCCAGTTGTGAGGGCTGGGCGGGCTAGGCATGAAGGCTGAGAGGCGTTGTGAACGAGAAGAATGCGCTTTATTCGAACATGAAAACGTGCCGACCGCGCCGGAGGCGGGAGCGAGATTGATAAAACGTGTCCCCGGCCCTCGCTTGGGCTTGGAGTTTATCTGAGTAAAGGCGCCGCAGGTGGCGCTGCCGATTAGATAGGCCGCTACGCTATAGTGCGCATGCGGGCGCTAACAAATATGCCAGGAAGTCCATTATATATATGCGTATCAAATTTCTCCAGGGACATTGTATTGTACTGAGCTCTTCGCCAACCACTCGAAGTATACCGTCAATTTACGGACATTTTGTGCTTATCACAATGAAAAGCGTCCACAGGAAAGGTTGAAAAAAAAAAAAAGGTACCGTCGACGTTCGCCGTTCATGAAATCGTACTGTGCCCGTTTTTGCGACTCAAGAATTCCGCTTTGTGAACCAACGCAGACACCGGACGCAGCACTTCTTTCCAATACAGAAATTCAATAGACGGTGCTTTCCTATGCGCAACGCATAAATAGGCATAGACTATTGCGCAATGAAAACACAGAGCGTTTGAACAATGCCAAAAGAAAAGGTATATACATACAATGGCTGAGATTTTAGTGTGTGTGTGTGGTGTGTGTGTGTGTGTGGGTGGTGTGTGTGTGTGCACGCGCACGTGCACCTTGTGACGCTAATGTAGTTCAGGATTCATAAGAATATTGGAGATGTGCGGTATCATTAAAGAATCCCAAGTCTCCTTTCATATGCTGTGATTGTTTTTTCAATTATTGCAATTGAGGGGCTTTACGTCTTAAAGCTACGATATGACTGTGAGAGACGCTGTAGTGAGGGCTCGCCCAATTTTGGCCATGTGGTGCTATATAACGTACACCTATTTGCAAGCACACGCCTGTAACATTCGCCGTCACAGTAAGGCTGCGCCGCGCCGGAATCGATCCCGCTACCTTTTGATGACCAGCCGAGGCGCATATAGCAGGATACTGCGGCCACGTGGTTTGGTGATGCTTTTAAGAGCGAAGATCTTAATGCTCGAGGTAAAACGTCGGGTGTCTGCGGAAAACACACCACGCAATTGCTTATTATTATCAATAACCAAGCCTTGCCTGCGCACCTCCTGGGTTTACCCTGCTTAGCCGTGCATGCACCGAGGAGTATTGGCTTTGAGGACATACCGTGGGGTCACCTACGTGATGACGCCACTCATAAGACGCCGGGTTTTGTCTGCTAGAACACCGCATTTTCTGCGTTTTTGCTGTGGACACCGTGCGTGTTTTTCTTTGTTTTGAAGCTCAGGGCTTAAAGAAGCGGTAATACCTGATGATACAGGGAAGCAACTGCGAATCGGTTCCCCAGTTGGCACTCTCGTGTCTAATTTGCATCGTAAAATCACGACCAAGAACCAGTGCAGCCGTGAGAGACGATGCAAGTGGCGGCGCGAAAGCAAAGCTGCCGTATTCCACAATTACTATCCCACCTGTGACGTCATAACGATCGCAGTAATGACATCTTTAGAGGAGGCCCTCGCGGCCAATATAGCCACCTCCAAGCCACGCCACAGACGGAGAAAGTAAGCGCAGCCGCCGCGCCGAGCTTGCGCCGAGTGGTGCGAGTCGAATACGAGTGACGAAAAGTCCACGCTTTATCGGGATGGCGAAAGCCAGGTTAGCACGTTAGTTTCTGGCGGTGGAGTTCGGACATTCTTGCATGGTCACTGACAGGCTGTAGTTCGATTCTACTTTGTCCACGCAAGGAAAGACTTAGCTCAGCCAAGAAAGCCAAAGATCGACCAGTTTCGCTGTTTCTTAAGCTTGACGCAGCTAATGTAAAGTACCCCCCCCCCCCCCCCCTCTTTTTTTTTGACGTCGAGTAAAGGAAGCCTAGATGATCGTTGAGCATCCTTATTCATCTCGATATTTGTGGAAATCTCATTCCAAACATGAGTACCAGAAAGTCCAAGTATCCTGTCAACCTCGTACATATTTCGGCATACGATCTCGTAGCTTGTCACAGTCATTGTGTTCGTACATGTGGTTCTTTGGAAGTGCACTGTATACTGTTCGAAACAGAGTAATTGAACTGTTTCTGCGACCACTAAGCGACCTGCACGAGCGTAGGCAGGTTTCACGCTCAACAGAAATACAAATATGGGGCTCTGGAATCATCGCGACACGAGAGTACCGTTTCTCAAAACATACAGGACGTTTCCACTACAACAAGAAAATGTGAGTCAAGATGGATTGTTAGAAACGGGTGCCTTCCCTTGACTAAAGGCATTGGAAGTGGTGCTGAAAGGTTGGATGGATATATGTGGGCGTTACTATATGGCTATGCGACTTCATTTCACTTATGCACGTATTTTATGGTGTACTGAAGTTTCCGGAGAGTGGAGCACGTGACCGGTGTCCATAACTATCTCCCGTTTGCGAGGGCTACATCCTTGCTTTTACATAACATGTATGTTTCATGAAGAGCTCTTTCACAAATAAGACGTGTTTTAAGTTCGGAGCTTTTAGTGTCACGTCCGCGCCCTTAGTTTGCTACTTTCCGTGGGCTGCCCAGTTAATTATCCTTCAAGGGACCATACACAATGATTCTTCGACAGATAACGGAAAAGGTGGCGTGCAAGTGGAAAATGGAAAACGTAGATACCACAAGCTCAACTGTCATCACCGCGAGAAGCACGAGATCGGCGTTCGAGCAACATCATCTTGTTCCACCTGCGTACTTCTAGAGCTACCAACCGCAACGAACGTGCCGGGGCCCCTGCCGCTCCAAGCGGGGGGAAAATGAGCGACTCGGCGACGCTCTTTCACCTCGCGCTTGGGTGCGGCAGGTGTCTCGGCGCATGCGTTGTGGCTGTGAGGGTATAGCACGTGGACTGCTGCACACCTCTTTACATTTGGTAGATACCCACGGCGCCTGCATCGTGGAACTACGATCCCGCGCACGACGTTTCCCAACAGTCACCACCACTCGTGGCTGCCGAGCACTTTTCACCAGCGAGACCGCCCTCCCGGTCATTTGCAGATACGAAAAAAAATCAAAACGTCGAGAACTGGCTGGCTTCCTACGAAAAAAGTCAGAGGAACAGGTGTGAAGACGCTGCTAAGTTGAGCACCGTGAACTGGTCAATGTGGAGAAGCTTGGTATATATATATATATAGATATATATATATATATATATATATATATATATCTATTATATAATATATATATATATATATATATATATATATATATATTATATATCTATATATTATATATACACACCTGGTTCGTACATATATATATATATATATATATATTATATATTATATTATATATATATATATATATATATATATATAAAATATATAATATATTATATATTAATAATATATATATATATATATATATATATATATATATATAGATAGATATATATATATATATATTATATATATATGATATATATATATATATGTACGAACCACGAATCCGAGTTCGAAAATCGGCCGTTTTCGAGCAAGCAGTATTTGCTGTTTTCGGTTGCCCTGTCGTGCGGAAGTTGTGCACCGAACAGCTGCATGCGTACACGGGCACAAGAACCAGTGAAATGTTCAGCGGCTGTATTGGGGCTGCTGCTGCTATACTACTACTACTACTACTACTACTACTACTACTACTACTACTACTACTACTACTACTAGTAATAATAGCAGCGGCAGCAGAGCAAACACACAACCACAACAACAACAACACACACAACAACAACAAGACCACTCCGAAAACCGACGAAGTCAAAGCGCTGGCGCAGCGGCGGTAAGACCCGTAACTATGGCTTCGAGTTAAACGCCGAGTTGAAGAAGAAAAGAAAAAGAGTAGCACCGAGTGAATGAAGACAGAAACAGCTGACAGGGGAAGTTAATAAAATCGAGAGTTCGCGGGGAACACGTATGGTCGGGATGAAGCATCGCAAGAGAAAGAAAAAGTACACCCATAAAAAAGTTTAAAAGAAAAAAATTTTAGCTTCCATACGGAAGCCTTGCTGACAACGAGGACAATCAGCTCGAAGTGTCTCTTAAAAAGGTTTCAGCACGTAACATAAGCAGTGGCGCAAGGTTAGGTTTCCATTTCGATTAAGAGTGCGCCCTGCATATATCAAGGTAGTTGATTTATCATCATTTCCAGTCTATTTCCTTGCCGATTTTCGAACATTCATTTAGACACGATGTAATCAGTCGTATAGTGCATTTGACACCGCTTTCTTCTTTTCCCCATCACTTGACGCGCGTCGCAGACGCTATAAAGTTATCCGCTTTTCGGTATAAACACTTTTAAATCTGCAAACGGAATCTGTACACAACCCTGGGAACCAGGGAAAGCTGGCTTCATTAGGTAGTATGTCCTTGTCACTTTCAAGTGCATGCCTTGATTTACGTGCAGGCCCGTGAGCAGCTTCGACGTCGCAACTGCGTGCTAAGATCTCGCTTGTCCGGCCAGCACAAGAGCGTGATTCTTCGTCTGACATGTTTTCTTTTCAAAATTTTATTGGGCGGTGTACTGTCTTTCCTTTGTCGGATTCACCTACGAAGATGCGCGGTCGTGCTTGGCCCGATAATTTTCATTTACGCGTCTCCAGTCCGGCTGTGCACCCTCATTGCGCTATGGCGCGTCCCATTCTATCTTCGATTGTTTCACGAAATGAAGCTGTTGTTTAGAAATTAATTTCTCCAGCTTGAG
>NW_023609166.1:0-23326 GCF_013339725.1 Rhipicephalus microplus
GACAACGTACGCGCTGTGACGTAGTGGTTAGCACCACGCGCTGATAATTGAGAGCTTGCTGGCTCAATTCCGTGTGACGGATTTTTGCCTTCTGGGTGTGTTCTTCACAATTTCTTAGTAAATACTTTTCAACGTCATCTCCGTGATGGAAGTGCATCAGCGGAGTCGTGGTGGACCCCGTCATAAAACACTTTTGTATTTAAAAAGGGGTTATCTCGCAGACAGCATTGAAACAGGAATGACCACGGAGAAATTCTTTGGCTGCTATTGCGCCTATGTTAAATGACGCCCCGTGTTGAATCATTGAACCCGTTTGGAGCTTCTTCATAGACCTCTCGTAAAAACGTCTCAATTCCGAAGGAAATAAATGCGTGTGATAGCGGTTTCTTTATCGGCCACGTTACCGTGGCACTTGATCAAGATTCACATTAGCAATTTATATTAGGGGAGGCTTTACACGTACTTAAGTAAGCCACTTTCTTATTCGTCTCTAAAAGTGCCATGATAGTGGAAAGACATCGATGAGCATATTGTAGACCCACGAGCAAAATCGCTTGATATTCAGTACGATGGCCGATCATCATCTGGAGCTCTCCCAAGATATCATTATATCGACACCCTTGTATCACGCGCTATCACTTAAGACAAGGTTTGCCCCGCCCCAGTGGTCTAGTGGGTAAGGTACTCGGCTGCTGACCCGCAGGTCACGGAATCAAATCCCGGCTACGGCGGCTGCATTTTCGATGGAGGCGGAAATACTGCAGGACTGCGTGCTCAGATTTGGGCGCACATTAAAGAACCCAGGTGTTCAAAATTTCCGGAACCGTCCACTACGGCGTCTCTCATATGCATATGGTGGTTTTGGGACTTTAAATCCCACATATCAACCAATTAAGACAAGCTTTATTATAATACGTAGGAGTAGACGTAGTTCGGTTACTTAAATATAGAGAAGCCATCGTTCACGACAAGTATGAATGACACTTCAGAAATTTCTAAAGTACGTGTCATACGCTGTTTTGTTCCAGCCGCTGTCATGTGGTCAGTATGTAAAAATCAAGCGTTATTGCAAGAAGTATGGGGGTGCGAAGGATTCTGCATTGCAGGGCAGGCAGGGAGAAAGGAAGCTTTTAAAGCAGTGTCCTTCCTCTCCTCTACCAATGGTCAAGTCCGTAAAAACACAAGTTTCCAATGAAGAATACAGTGAAGGTGAAGCGATTGATGACGTGCTAATCGCACCTGCCTGGTTTAAATGACGATAGTAAACAGTGCTTGCATTCGAAGGGGCTCTTCGTGGCCTTTACCTTGGACTCTTACGCATTCAAATCTACATTATCGTAAAATGCTTGACTGATTTGTGGGGTCTAACGCCCCCAAACCACTATATGATTATGAAAGACACCGCAGTAGGAGGCTCTGAAAATTTCGACCACCCAGGGTTCTTTAACGTGCACCGAAATCATCTGAGCACATGGGCCTACAGGATTTTCGCCTGCATCGAAAATGCAGCCGCCACAGCCGGGATTCTATAGCGCGACCTGCGGGACAGCAGCCGAGTATCATAGCAACTAGACCATCGCGGCGAGGCATCGTGAAATGCTTAAGGCTCGCGATGTCGATGTTCGTGTGCAGTCACCAGTACCCACTTGAACGTGGACGACTGGTTTCAAAGGTTCTCAATTCTCTTCACACTGTGTTATTTCAATTTCACATGGCTTCTGAAACATTTTAAAAAAGCATATGACAAAGCGGGCGATGTACCGTCACATTTTATTACTTTATCCAAATGCGGTCTGTAATCAGCAGTAGCAAGTCATCACGGATTCACTCCATCCGAATAATTATAGTGGTAAAGGTACATATTGCGCTGAAATTTTATGGTATACGTAATAGCTTGGTTAAACCTAACATGCGAAGTATTTTGTGTCAGTTCTTTGCTTCAGATATCACTGCAGAGTATAACTTGTGCCTGTCTTTATTTAACTGGCACTTACCGTTTCATATATTATATTTTGTAAAATTTATTCTGATACGCGCCTGCCAACGCAAGGTGGCTCTGCATTGAAGGTAAGTCCGCCCATGCGTCCGTCCGTCTGTGCTTCTGTATGTCTGTCTGTTTGTCCGTGTGTCCATCCCTCCGTTCGTCCTGGTGTTTGTCTCTCTGTCTATCCATCCATCCGGCTGGCCGTTCGTGCGTACATCTAGTGAAGACTCCACGTACCACCATCTCGCATATTTTCATCACATATCGATCATATAGAACTACTGCTGTTCAGCGGGTATTCCAAGTACTAAACGAGAGGTCGCTACGTGCTATTACTGCTACTACGACTACTACTACTATTACTGCATACATCAGGGATGCCTGACCCACGGCACAAGGAGTTCCACCCTTAAAACGTATACTGATTTAGAGTACTTGGTACGTCTACTACTGTATGGCAGAAAGCCGCCCCACTGATGTGATCTAGACGCCGGAAAAAATTGGCGCTCATGGAACAAGTGTGTTTAGAAAAAGGGGGTAACGAGTGAGAGTACCAGGCACTCTACTATAGGAGAGCATAAAGCTATCCCATAGGTCGCACACTTGGTGAGGCCCTGTTGACAAAAAGTTGCCGTGAAGGACTTCCCGACAAAATTGCGAGTTTCACGGATTATTCAGGGAGGGCTGTGTTTATAAAGAGTGTTAAACGATTCAAAGTACAAGATACTCTACTATGGAAGAGCAACATGCTGTCTCACTTTCCAGATTCACGCGAAAACCATTAACAGAGGGCATAGTAAAAAAATGTTTATGGATTTGAAGTACCGCATAGTCAACTATGAGAGAGCAGTGAGCTGTCCCTGAAAAATGCCGAGACAGATGGCCCGGACAGCACACATTAAACGAGAGTTTACATTTAACGGCAGTGCTTTTGCTATAGTTGCAACGGAAGTGCCCATTTGTGCGCAGACATTTTGCTTTTTGAGCATGAAACTTTTCTCGTAGTGTTTTTTCTTTCGTCTTTTGGAATGCCCGTCAATTGGTATTTTGCTACAGCATCTCCTTTTCTTTCCTACATATTTGATCGGTCGACCTAAAAGAGATCTGTGGGCTCGTTGGAATATGTTGGTAACTAAAGACCGGTCTGCTATGCAGAAGGTTCAATTCATGCTGTATATGGACAATGTATCTTATTATTCCAATTTCACTGGCCAAATAACTGGCCCAAATGAGGTTGCAACCACATATCATGGCATTGCGCTTCTAGATTATTTAACTCTTCAATGTGTAACGCCCATGTTTATTATCTCTTTACTTTGACCCACCTGTGCCGGGCCCATTTGTGAGGTTTCTTACTGAACGATGAACCTATCAGACAGAGATTAATACGATGCTTCGTTGGTTTATCTGAGAACGGGTACCAGAAAGCGGTGGGCGCACCCACTGTCGTAGCCCCCGACAAACTGACCTTGGCTTAAACTATCAATGTACCAAGCTTGTTGCATTCAAAACGTCGATTGTTGTGAGCCGCATTTGGACTGGACGGCGTCGACTGCTGGGGCCCATTAAGACCAGGCGTTGTAGCCCATTAGGATTCGGAGTGTGCGTTTGTCGTGCAGACTTCCGCGGCAGCGAAGTGCGCTAGAAGTTGACATGCTACAAATGGTCCTTGGAGAAAACACTATCACTCAACAAAGCAAATATTTGTTTTAAAACTCTGTCATCTTAAATGCTCAATCCCGTGCCCTTCTAAATGAAACGTCCAGTGAAATCGTCGAAACATGTTGAGGTTGGGCGTGACGCATACATATTTTGTACAGAGTGGTGAGGGAGAATTCTGATCCTTTATGTAGTTTTTTTTTTTTTTTGGGGGGGGGGGGGAGGGGGGTTCGTAGTTTACGGTACTCTGGTACCGTGGAATGGCATTGCGTGTGTTAACAGACAAGATAGGCAATAATGTGGAGGAAATTGTTTTTTTTTCTGGCAAAGTTTGGAACGTAAGGCTTCATCTTGACGAAAATTAATCATTTTTTTTTTCAGGGTGACTTTTTTGTCTAAAAATGACATATTTTCGATTTTGTATGGCGGTCTGCGACACCCTCATTAGTTACGTAAAAAAGAATTTTTCAAAGTTTAAGCGTCAAGTGTCAAGTCAGTACGGAAAGGTTGCAGTTTGCAAGCTGGAGCACAGTGGACGCATTCGAAAGAGAATGCGCCTCTTTGCTCACTCTGAACGTGCCTTGTCCCCTGCCCTAAACCCCAGTGTAGGGTAGTCAACCAGATGTCTTTCTGGTTAACCTCCCTGCCTTCTCCCTTTTGTTGCTTTCTCCCTCCCCCCCCCCCTTCCACTGAGAAAGCACAGGCATAAACTTTCTGACGAGAAATGAGTGTTTGGCTCGGGAAATCTTAGTGGTTCTATCAATGGCAAGCTCCTAAAGTATATAGGGTTTCACCATTAGAAGAAATGTAAGCATCTTGGAGGACAAAAGAACAGCTGTCTGGGCCACATATTTTCGCATACCATAAATGGATATCAGTTGGTTCCTCGGCATGCAGCCCGAAAATTTGTTTGCCGCACAGCTGGCATAACTGACCACTCAGATTCTGACCAGCCAGCCTGACTGGTCAGAAGGCTTCAATACATCGCTGTATCCATATTGCGAATACCTGGGACCAAGCATCTGTGTGCCCAACGATGAGGAGAAGGAGCTGTGAGCGCTAGAACTCTGAACTCAACGTGTCCACGCTCCAACCTGCGCTTTAAATATATATGTTTTGTTTACAGTCTTGTTGAAAAAGCGCCTCATTGTTCAGGTAACTATAAAATACACTCATGCAGTTACAAAACCAAAAGTCTAATTGGAGAATCCCGGCTGTGGCGGCGGCATTTCCAATAGTGGCGGAAAGGTTATAGGCCCGTGTGCTCAGATTTGGGTGCACGTTAAAAAAACCCCAGTTGGTAGAAATTCCCGGAGCCCTCCACTAGGACGTCTCTCATAATAATAGGGTGGTTTTGAGGCATTAAGCCCCACAAATCAATTAATCAACTGAATAGCAAGTATTGATAGTAAAGCATTGGTTCATATGTGGCGTATCACGTCCAGAAACCATCATATCATTAACAGTGTTACATTGCAGCGCAATCAATTGGTCAACCAAGGCCGCGATACTATGGTGGGCATGCTGCGAAACGTCACTGATGTTAAAAGGTTGCGAAATATGTCAAATAGACTTAGAGATCATAGCCTCTCTGAAATTGGTCGGTTAGTAGCAGCTTTATTCTATATAAAGCGTGCTTGATTGTTCTTGCCTTATAATATTGAAGGTGAACATCTTAGAAACTGGCCTCATTGTTGAAATTTCAGTCTTTTCTTTAAGTACATATAGGTCAATACACCATCTTAATGTCGGCGCTTTCATTAAAATTTCTATTCTACAACTGCTTATCCACATTAAAAGCAATGCCTGAAAACGATGCGCCTATGGCACTGTGTTTTTCTGACGCCGCAACTCGCGTATCACATCATAGGGTGCAGGCTTCATGAGAAGATATCATTACCACGTACATACGAACACTCTATATTGAAACTGTATCCAACAGAGCTACGAATGTTTGTAACAAAAGCACAATGACCACGCTGTCTGTTCACCGCAGCCAGCTACAAATAGTATATGTTAAGTTAGAACAGTTTCATGTTTCTACTAGCATTCCTACCACCTGGATAAAAAGAATGATCCGAATAAAAAAACTTCCATTTTGCAAGAATCCTTCGATGTCTCCTTAGGATGCCTAATATGGCCGTCACGCTCGCTTAAGCTCCTTGCCTACAGGACTCTTTCGTTGAGTAAAGTTCGTGCCGAAATTCTCAAAGCTCAGACAGGCACCGTTATTAAAAGCGCAACAGCTGGAGCTTCAATTTCAGCTCCTTTGTTGTAAAGGCATGTTTCCTAACGAGCAGCTGGCTGGCGGTTGGGCAAGCAGCAAATGAAGCAGAAGCAGCAGCGCTGTTGAACGTTCTTCGCATCTTGGAGCTCCTGGAGGTCAAGACAGTTTTTCGTAGTTTTATGATTGCGCAAACACTGAGGGATTCATTGAACTTGCTGTATGGTAAACATAAAAGAACCCAAAGATTTATAAGATTGGCAAAAAAATAATAGTTTTCCTTTAGTGATATCATAGCTTTTATTAATTACGCATGCAAAATAAGTTCTGGGACAATGCTGATGCTGCTAGTTCTTCACTTCCTCACTAAAGATTTGGACATTGCGCAACTTCTTTCCGAATAATAGCGATGGCATATTTCAAACATTCATCTGAATCTACGATGAAGAGAACGCTTAACTGCACTGGCGCGGGCATCGTTCTGCAACATGCACAGACTGGTGAAATTCCCGATTCAATTATAGTCCGTGCTTGGGGCTTACAAAGGTTCCTCATGTAGTGTTTGCCTGCCAGTGTACACACACTGATAAAGATGGCTTCGGTGGTTACTTATACAGTTCATTCATTGAGTCAGCTATATACAATTCAAACGCAACCTTTTTTTGTGGTTACATGTGTTACCTGCATTTGACAAAGATAACTTTAAACCGTGAATACGCGGTTCTACCGTTGCATATGGTGAGCGAAATTAAATGCGATACGGTGAAGAGCTCGCTGTGAAAAAACTGTAGTGTAGGCATTGGCGGCACGGGTTGAGAGCGAAAAATCGGCTTGTCAGTGAGGGCAACTCACCATTATTCCGAAAATAAAACTCTTCTGAGTTATAAACTTCAAACGAGTCTTCTGAGATACCCGTAGCACAAACAAGACCTTGTGTCTGGCAAGCAAGTGATCACTGAAAGTCATTTCAGGGATTGAAACTATCTCGGGAAAAAATCCGCCTATATGTGTTATAGAGAGTGGTGGGAGCCCCGTTTGTACAAATGTTGCGAGGCAGAAACAGAAGTCTACGACGTGTTTGCGCCATACGAACTGCGCAACGAGTGGTTTGGGTAGAGATTCCATGCGTTAAACTGCAATCAGGCATCATATATAGTTATCTTAAAACGAAAAAAACCGTAAAAATATTCGGAAGATGAGTAAGGGGTGGGGGGGGGGGGGTGCTGACGTCTCTTTACCTAGACGACCAGTTCCGGCTGGTTGAAAGAATTCGTGCGCCGGCCGCAGGCTGCAACCGCTAAGGACATGGAAGTCACCCACTTGTGGGTGGATAGAGTGCGCATGTCGTCGTAATATAAAGGTAAATTTTTGATCTCTTTCTGCTGTGGCATCAACAATGTGTTCCATTGCGTAGGTGCGTGAATTGTCTTGCACACGCATAAAGGATACATTGTAATTATCACAGCCACGAATCATGGCGCAGTCGGCAATTTTTAACTTTACTTGCAGTATAGCCATTCTAGCATATTTTTGTTAAAACGGTTCGTGTTACACGTACATATGTTTCTTTCCTCGCTGTATACGGTGGAAGTGCCTATCGAGAGACGGAGCCTTACTAGGGAATAACAGCATGGTGCGTAATTGGACCGATTACGTTTTTGCGTTCTTCTAATCAAATTCATGATCAAGCGTCCTTGAAGTTTTTCTCACAACACCGCAGCCACTTGTGAGTGAAACGATCTTGACGCTGCCAAGGATGAGCTCGTTCGAAAACATAGCCCTTTAATGGTTCAAGACAGCCTCTTGCTGAAAGAATCCCAAGCGGCCCTAAAGACACCCCTAGCGGCCCACGCATGTGTTTCCGTTGGAGAGTGTGCTTTTCTCCATTTTAGCTTCGTGAATGTGGCTGTTTAATTTACTGCCCCTTTCCATTGCTTCTGCAGCCAGTATATCATCGTAACACCATTCATATCTTAATTCTGCAGAATTACACCTTCACTTTCATTCACCCATAAAACAGCATTCATGGCCCTCGAGCGCACTGCTGAAAAACATTCCTCTCGTTAAGCATTCAAAAAGAAAACTTTATTTTTATAGCCTCTTCTTAACTATATTCTACTTTGTATGATCATATTGTTAGAATTTTTCAATAAGTGTTGGCACCGAATGAAATACGCACAGGCGTCATGTCAAATGCAGATAGAAAGCACACTCTTGTTAGTGCATGGACATTGTTGGCTGGCAGAGCATAAACATTGGTTTATAAGTACACATTAACCTCCCTTTAAAAAAATATGCATCGCTTACTGCATTTGTGCTTCAGTACCTACGATGCTCGAATACTAACGTGAAAGCCAGAATTTTAATCGTGGCCGCAGCAGTTGCATTTTGACGGCTGCGAATGGCTGAGTGTCAACGTATGTGTGCACATAATTATGTGCACCTTAAACAATACCACATGATTTCACTTTCTGTGCTTCTCACTACTTTGTGCCTCATATTAGTATCATGGTTTTGTCGCGCATCACTGCATAAGTTTTATGAGAACTTATATAGAGACGAGGTACGGATGCAAATTTTGTCGCGTAAGCACTGTGTTGCTGCCAAATTGAACAGTATTGGCAAAATTCGATTGCTAATAATATAACTTTCTTGTTCCTTGAAATATTTGTCTATTATTCACTGGGAGACAAGCCCTTGAAAAAGGCGCTATGGTGCAGTAAGGCTCCTTGACGTTAAGAAATGTTTTAATAAAACGGTAGGCAATGTTGCAGAACTGTTGCTTCAGAACAGGTGAATTATATTAGTACCACGTCTAACTATACAAGCACCGGGGCTGGAAGACAACTTCTTACAAAACTATGTCTAGGAGATAGTGAGGAATAGTAGTTCGAGTGAAATAACTTTGCATGCTTATAAAAAACGTGCAAACTTTTTTATCAAGCCTATGCAAATCTATATCAGTTTTAATATGTTCCACTGCGGTGCGTAAGAATGTCGTAATTCATTTATCAAGAGCATTGTAGAGAGGCTGTTTGTGCGTCGTGAAGTATGCAACTGTTTCAAAAGCTCAGTATCTTGAGGCATGACCTCTGCAATGGCAAGGTTCAGTGGTTTTACTCAGCGACTGGAATTTTCCTAAGCGTTAGTGGCACGTCGTTTAATCAAAGGCGTCTCGGCGCTCTTTCTAGGTGACGCGAAAGAGAAGGAAGTTGCCCCTAATGGAATAAGCCCACCGCCATCTAGGAAGGCAAAAACAACTTTCTTGCCGCACCCGTCGGGCGTTGACGAAGAAAACTTTCTACCAGCGCGAACATTACTTTCATTCTCGAAAGAAACATTGCTCGCCAAAATTGCGCATATAGAAGCAGCGTGTTGTGGCGATTGCTTACGCTCGCATACTTATACGTGTTTTCTACATAATGCATGCACAACTGTGTACAGCATCTGCGCCGTGCTTGCTTCAAGCGACGGATGAGGTGGTGGCGCTGCAAGTGAACTTTTTCATGGACTACATTGCATCTCAAAGCGTGAAATAAACAGCAGAGTAAGAATACACGACATTAAAGCTGACTGCTGCACGGTTTAAGCGAGTACTTCTTTTCAAAGATAAAGCAACAATCCTGGTGATGTTTAACGCGTGGTAAGAAGTCTCTCCAAAAAAAAAAAAAAATAGGCAGATCCCACGTACTTTCGAACCACGTTATGCGAAGCATGCAGAGGAGAGGTGACCATGTTGTAATTTTTTATTGAGTGACACGTCATGAAATGACGCTAAATATATGTACAAATGTTGCACGCCCAGACTTATGTTTAAGAGTTGCATTTGTTATTATAACCAGTTGTTTATTGATGTGTGGGGTTTAACTTCCCAAAACGACCATATGATTATGAGAGACGCCGTAGTGCAGTGCGGCGGAAATTTCGACCACCTGGGGTTCTTTACCGTGCACCCAAATCTGAGCATACGGGCCTACATATAACCAGTCGTTTCCACTTGCACAACTACGTCAACTGGAACATGCGCATTAGCAACACCAGAGGCTGATATGAAGCGGTGATGCTCGCGAACATGCTGGCCCTGCACACTGCTTCATAAATCAATTTCAGCGCATGACACTTAACCACAATTGACGTTAACTCGGGGTGACGGTTGTATCAAAATAGTACATAGGTAATGTTTATAAAAGTGGGAAGGCAGCACTACAACCACTATTAACATTTCACGAAGATTAGCGTGTATTTGAAAAGTAGTTCCGAGACCTGGCGTAGCTCTGTGTTAAAATGTTTCATTGGCACCCACAATGCTCGGGTGCGATTCCAACTGGGACTCGTCGGGTCGACGCTACCAACGTCAGGCATTTCTTAACACTCGCGCTTTTAAATTGCCTATGTGTGTTCTCCTCGTTCCTGGGTAGATACTAAGCGTTTATAAGCTGTGGCACATAGCTGCATACCAGCGGCACATATCCGCCCATGGGTATGTGCTACTGTCTGGCGGGAAGTGTTTGACGACGTACGCGACAAGATTGTGACATTATTTCTCTTTACAAGCGCGTCGTATTCGTCAAACCATCTTACCCTCTTATGCTAGTTTTTGTTCATGCCAAGTAAATGGGGTGACCACGAGAGCACCTAAACGTAAGCGGCTAGATAGATAGATAGATAGATAGATAGATAGATAGATAGATAGATAGATAGATAGATAGATAGATAGATAGATAGATAGATAGATAGATAGATAGATAGTTAGATAGATAGATAGACAGACAGATAGATAGATAGATAGATAGATAGATAGATAGATAGATAGATAGATAGATAGATAGATAGATAGATAGATAGATAGATAGATAGATAGATAGATAGATAGATAGATAGATAGATAGATAGATAGATAGATAGATAGATAGATAGATAGATAGATGCGCTCAAAGTCGCCGACGTTCGCTAAGAAATGCTTCGCATTTAAATGTGCAAGCACAGATAAATTCTCACAGGGCAAACAAACGGCGTTTCTTGTATACCATATTTTACAGTGAAAGCACTTCTGAAATCACCACAGTATCTAACTTGTGCACCGCAGTTGCGACTGCGGTCTGTAACCAATAACGGGTGCAGTAACAAAACAATTAAATGATAAAAATATTTCTTGGACTAGATGTGATTTCAATTCACACGCTCTGCGTAGCAGTCCAATATTCTGCCACGGAGCGAAGCTTGGGCTTGAAACTCTCGCAAAAATGCCATATAAAGGTGTCATGCTGGACAAAAAATCGTGTTACGTATGTAGTATAGCGTATTACACGTGTCAAATAACAACCAGGTGTCCCAGAATGCTAATCACCCAACGTGTGGGCAGTCCAATGCTCCCAACCCATTATCAAGTTCTCAGCTGAAATTCTTCATCAGACGCAGGAAAAGGTGTGCGTATGCCTTGTGATGTATGGCGGGTTATTATATGATGTGCAGCGGGGTGTTACAGAATAGTTTTTATTCTGGTAATAGAATTAGCCTCACTATTTTAAAGCAGAGAGTATGCAGAAGCCGAATTCTCACAACATTTTTTTACTAAGGACCTACTGCCGTGGTTGAAGGTCTTAACTGTTAAAAAAAAAAATAGGCGGAAATGTTCTAGACCCGTGTGCTCAGATTGAGTGCACGGTAAAGAACCCCAGGTGGTCGAAATTTCCGGAGTCCTCCACTACGGCGTCTCTCATAATCATATGGGGGTTTCGGGACGTTAAACACCACATATCAATCAATCAATTAACTGTTAAAATTCTCTCCTACCCCCCACCCACGCCATATCTTGTACAACTGAAAAATCTTCTTACGAAAAGTTTTAGACTATGACATTTTCTTGAATACGGACATTGATTATTCTTTTTGATTTGGTGTTGTCCCCCATCAGTATTGTATGGCTAGTGTCGAAACAACGACGCTCGCAGCGTCGGGGTCAGTGTAAAAGTAACGACGGTATTTATTGATATTACAGCTTATAAATGCACGACCAAGTGGATGTCGCGAAAATAATGCTCGTGCGCGCAAATTATATCAGTACACCTGTCCGACATACATAAATTACTAACAAGTTTTGACTTACTCTTGCAGAGATTTTTCTTTCCAAATGATTATACAAAAAAACTGCACGTGAGCTATTTTTTTGTTTGTAACATTGATTGATTGATTGATTTGTGGGGTTTAACGTCTCAAAACCACTGTATGATTATGAGAGACACCGTAGTGGAGGACTCCGGAAATTGTTTGTAACGTTGCAATAACTTCGCTCCGGTGACTAAAGGTGGGTACTACACGCCTAGATGCATGTATTTAAAATCAACTTCAGAGTTGGTCATGATGTGCCTTGCCAAAATACACAACAGGAATGCACTTCCTGTTGACATGACAGTCTGCGACGAAAAAGTTCTAGAAGCGACTTTGTTTACTTTTTTTTTCGAAGTCGCGCAGCCTTTCATCTTTTAGAGACAACAGAAGAAACTGGCGGTGCTTGGAAAGTACGCCTTTCCGAGTGAAGTGGAAGCAATGTTTTCAACGTGACGAAGTGACGAAAGAAATGTTTTCAATGTGACGTAGCACAGATGTGGGACAGGCTGTTTGGTGAATAATCCAGCCGGCTTGCGTAAAGCTCGAAGCATAGGCCGTCACCATCGATGTTTGTTAACATTACTTTTTGCCATTATGCCTACTTATCGTTGAGTTAACGATGACTTTTGTGTTTGACTTGTTGAACAACTTTTGGTATTCCCGCAAGCAATATACGTACGGTCGCTCAACCGCACATGTTGCATTTAATAATCAATGGCATTTCCGAGAAATATTCTGTGCAGTAGTTCCATTCCGTTGCCAGTCATTGCTCGGATTGCATGTAGCTCAGAAAAAATTCACAGCGTGGCAGCTTGCCACGTTGTTATCTTAGCTGGTATGAAGCGCATCACAACCGCTTGGCGCGGCTTCGCTTGCACGCAAAGTGCTACTAGGGAGCTTTATAACGTTTGCAGGTGCTTCGGGCGCTGCAGACGTAGTGGGCACCGTATGAGTTTTAGAATAATGTTTGCCCCCTCCTAGAGAAAAATCTAGGGACTTTAGCTGCCCCGCAAACTCATGTGCACGGAAACTACACACAGCCCCGACACCAGCGTTTGCGGGCGTATGCGGGCCGCACACGCTGCTTGTTAATTCAGATTTTTGGCGGGCGGGCCGCGAACGCGAACGGTGGCTCGCATTACAACGCATGCGCAGTGGCGGCGATCACACCACAAGGGCTCGCGGTGCGCTATTCTAAAACTTCCTAATAAGAGCTAAAGTGAGCTAAGGCTATGGAAAATAAATTTCAATTTTCCTTTACTTTGCGGCGCATTTTGCCTAACATGCGGAACTTCTTCCTTCACGTTACCGTTAACGAAGGGCCAGCAATACGGTGGAAAACAGCAGTGGCGTACGAAAGCGAGAATGGCTGCTTCTGTTGATTGCCTTCGGTCAAATCATAAGTATTTTGTAGTGCAGACTCGGACATCACTTTTCCAAATGCCCCTTGGTTCTTTCAGGCCGGTAAAAATGTCTGTTCACAAGGGTGAAGAGTAAACAAGCTACAGCTTGTACTTCACAAATGCTCTCGCGGCCTCACTTGCTTAACCTGACGTACCATATTCTGGTGTTCTCGTCGGTTTCTGAAGCACACTCACTTCCGAAAAAAAAAATGCTAAGCCAGCGCGCAAGGCGCGGCACAGTCACAGCGGAAGCTAGAAGAACGGCCTTTCAGGACATTTTCTAAACACTCCTTGTGTAACTACTGCAAGCACACTTGCTTGGTGCCCACTGCGACATTAATAATAAAAAATGTTAGGATAGTAGGCTGGCATTCACAATGCTATTTTTCGTTATTCTTCTGAGAAGCGTGGTATCCGCTAAACTATCACGAGAAGTTTGTGCCAATTGTTCATGCAGTGGCTGATGACAAAGAGGAATTGTGTCTGAAGCGGGTATGCGCCGCTGTTAATAGCTGAACAAAAACAATTTTTTGTAATAGGTTGGAGCACTGAACGACCCATTCGTTACGCTTTTCGCATTGTGCGACGACTGGTTATTCTCTCGCTCTTTAAAAACGCTTTATAGGTCGTATTAGGCGATTGCTTTCCTGACATCAAGCGTGCCTAAGGAAAGTTTGCCCTACAAGCCCCAAGTACCAGCGTGGCTCAGTGGTAGAATACTTTTCTGGTTCCCAGTGGACCGTGGTTTTAGCCCCACTGTGTCATTGGTATTAGGTTTTTTTGCTAATTTCGCGCAATGTGATTACAAACACCGGTGGCGCCGGTGCTACGGCGCTACGGCGCTGCGCACAACAGGAGTTGTGATCTCATAACAGCTTCGCTGTAAAACTTTATTTGCGTGTGTAAATTTCACATTTATCCGCACATTTTACGACACATTGGCTTATAATCGACATCTCAAATCACCGCGAACAACCTTAATAGGCTCCACTTTTGGGTCAGCTGCTGCACGCAGCACGCCAATTCATTTCAATCACTCCCGCACTGCGGCGCCACCGGCTCAGTGCCCGTTTCCTACTGTGCTCATTAGGCAGCGCACAAAAAATTATTAATTCTGTAATGTGAATACTGTTGTGGAAATAGAATGCCTATTCCGTAGTTAATGTGTTTTATTTACCGAATGTCTCTCTCTAGAAATGGAATGAAAAGTGTGGTTCAACACTATATATATATATATATATATATATATATATATATATATATATATATATATATATATATATATATATATATATATATATATATATATATATATATATATATATATATATATATATATATATATAGTATGAAGAAAGGCAGGGTGAAATCGCCAATGATATGGTTCGAGATGGCACTTCTTGAGCCGACTGTGCCATTATTATCTGCAACGTATCGCTTAGGCAATTCCTATTGGGGTCTTGATGTACTATTCCATTCGAAAAGCTTCAAAGAACTTCATAGACCGATAGATTTCTCTGAACATACTTATCCTTTTTAGATCCCTGACTAGGGAACTGGTGTGTTCTTAAATTTATTTTCCTTCATGGAATATATATTGTTGTCCGATATGACGACGTTATGAAAAGACCCTTTTTTTGGAGCGCTATGGTTGCTCTCCGCGTAAAATGACTCTACAGAATCGTCTTAAGCCATTAATATTTTACTGGCGCAAGCTGGAAGTGAATAATAAAGGGGGAGACGAAGAACTGTTTGCGGCATCATCAATAATAAATGTGGGGTATCATCGATCCTAAAAGCTCAATACTTGTTCATTCGACCTCCTTATAGCGTTAGGCGCAATTGTGTTTGCTGGAGCATTTCAGCAGCTTTGCACCGAATATTGATTCATAATGAATAATCGCTGCTGCGGTATCACTGTTATATAGAGCAGATCGAGCCATGTTTGGAGGAAAATAACTACGCCAATTCAAGTAGCTATAAATTGTAACCTCAAACGAAGGTCGTCACCCCCATCACACTTCATTACATGAACTACCTTAAAGCTAAAGTCGATATGTTTAAAATAGTAACATGTGAAAAGTACACAAAACAAATGTCAATAGCCTAGGAACACGTAAACATGGGTCGTCGCCGTATATGAATGCCGCTTGATTGTTACAACAGCTCCACAAAAATATTAAGAGCAAATAAACCTCAAGCCGATTCTAAAAATACAGGTGCGTTCTCAGTTGGAGCCTAATGAAAGCGTACTAAGGCGTGTAATCAGTGGTTGCTCAGTTTTCTGACTGCTGCCTCTTGTGGCGTGAGACCTGAATAACGGGTGCTGAAGACGCTTGCGCCTAAAAGCAATTGGATGGCTGAGGAAAGACATCAAAAAGCTATTCAGTAAACCTGCATTGCTCCTCTTCTCAGCTTAAAGCATACATGCTGGCTACACCGACGAAGCCTTGCCATTGGTGGTTCCGATTCATTAGGAAGCATTCATCTTGTCTGTGTCTGCTACATACAGAAAAAAATGAAGCTTCCATATATCCTTCTCTCGAAATCCTCAGTAGGTACGCGGACAAGTCGGAGCCAATTAGTGTGGGGCAGTGGTGATAACGGTAGAGTAATGATGGCTTGTGAAAAGCCCACGAGAGGAGTGACTATCGATGATGTGATGATAAAACTCAGAACAGGTGTATACGTATACACTGAAATACAGACACATCGTCGGCGTTCTAGAGAACAGGGTTACACATCTCCGACGCGTACGCAGCCTATATCTGGTGGTGATAATTTCTCAAGTTCTTTCTAGTTGTGGTGGTGGTGGTGGCGGTGGTAGCAGTAGTAGTATTGGTACTATAGTAGCAGGTAGTAGTAGTTGCCACCATGGTGTTATAGTGACTAATGCACTCTGCTGCTGACCCGCAAGTCACGGGATCGAATCTCGGTCGCGGCGGCCCCATTTCGCCGATGATGAAAATGCTGGAGGCCTGTGTGTTTTAATTTAGGTGCGCGTTAACAAAACCCAGGTGGCCGAAATTACCGGAGCCCTCCACTACAGCGTTTTTTTTCGTATGCATATAGTGGTCCTGGCTGTTAAAAACGAACAAATATTATTATCATTATATTATTAGAAGTAGTACAGTACAACGACAATCTTCGCCGCGGTGGTCTAGTGGCTAAGGAAGGTACTAGGCTGCTGACCCGCAGGTCACGAAATGAAATTCTGCTGTGGCGGCTGCATTTTCGATGGAGGTGAAAATGCGGTAGGCCCGTGTGCTCAGCTTTGGGTGCACGTTAAGGAATCCCAGGAGGTCGAAATTTTCGGACCCCTCCACTACGGTGTCTCTCATAATTATGTGGTGGTTTTGGGACGTTAAACCCCACATATCAATCGGTACAACTACAAGATGATCTTCTAATGCCGCATGCTGCAGCTAACTAGCCGTGCCCATTTAAAGTGGTCATTTCAGCCTTCGCCAGTAATGAAGTCAAGCTGACACGTTCTTCAGCAAAGTAAAATACCCATAAAGTCCTCAACACAGACACTTTTCTATAGTGAGCAACCTGGGTGTGTCATATAGCTGAAAACGCAAAAAACAAAATCATCCGGAAAGCTTCAAGTACTGGTCGCGTTCTTTTGTGACACGTTTCCCAACAGGATGTTTAAGTCCGCATTTATGAACAACTGTGGATAACATCTGAACAACTATGATACACCTGTCTAAACGTGAGCCAATATTTGAACAATAATACATATTTATATAATTCTTGAAAGAGAAGTCTAATTTACCATGAAATGCGCACCCATGGCTGTGATTCATGAATCCGTTATGTCTTTTTTTAATAAAGTGATTTCAAGATCCTTCTTCTTCGCTGGCACTGAAGTTCTTGGAGGTTGATTCCATATTTCGTGTCAACAGACCTCTGCCTGGAATCACATTTGTGGGATGTTACTACCATGTCATCCATTTGCTGTATCGTATATTATTTTCTTTTAAAATTTTTCTACTGCAAGTATTTGTGCTCGTATTTCAACTGAAAGCGACATTGCTGTGGCCCAAAATGTCACCACTTTTGCAGGTGTCAATACTTCTGAGGATATACAACTTTCAATTGCCGCTTGACAAACCCATCACGGTGTTGGTTAACAATATCTCATAAGTTTCTTCTTTTTTCGCCAGTGTCTGCCTTATGTTGAGAGAGCTAATGACTCAAGGATTTTTTCATACTTAGTCCTTTCAGTCCCAAAATATACACAGTTTGTTTGTGCATCTACATATATCTGGTAATTAAACTTGCCATTGCCACCTATTAGCGCTTAATAAATAATGTATTCGCCGCAACACTTTGTTTCTGGTACAACTCGATAAATGTATCATACCTAGCTTGAGCGATTCATTTGAGAAAAAAAGGCGTAGTAGATATGGAATGAACATGAATCAGAATGAACATTTCAAACGTTTGGTGTCAGTTGAAGCATGTGGTAATCTCCCTTTCCGTTGACTCATTTTGTTGCGTTTTACGGTCAATTTAGTAGTGTTTAGTTACATATACTACCAACTATCAAAGTTACAGCGTATTTGCATATTTGGCTATACTATGGAGAGTGAACTCATTTATTTTTGTTCTAGTAATGCATTTCACTAATGAGAGGAGTATAAATTTAAAAATGAGCCTGAACTTAAGACGACACAGAATCCAAAATTGGCACAGATTAACAATTGCGAAAGCCGGCCAGACTTTATTATTTGATTTTTCTTGGAGACCTGATTCTCTCTGACGGGTTGTTCTGAGTGATCCTAATCGCAAACGTTTCCACTCCAAATCTACATCTGGCCTCAACTAACAGTAACAGGAATGACAACTTGCATACGGGCATTCAGAGCACAAAAAAGGTACAAAGACTAAGAAAATCGCATGATCACCAGTATATTATCACAACGTTTCGAAAAGTTACTATTGTTTCCGCTCAAAGGCAGCTTCACCGAATACAATCATTAGCAATGTCACGTGGAAAATTGCCTTCTTAAGACCGTTTTCACAAACATTTCCGCCACAGTTTGTGGGCCTATTTCTGCAAATGCTTCCTGCCGGCCTTTTTCTTGTAATGCTAAGAATTCCAAGCTCGTATGCCTACATAACAATGCGAACTTCCCTGGAATTCAGTAGCGGTGGTACGCGAACTCCTGTCCAGAAATCTCACGACGCTCTGTGTCAACGTAGAAGCCCCAGTCGCTCGCTTTGTAAGCTTCATGAAAGAATGACTTCGAGAAGCTGTTTCCTTTGAGTTGGTTGCTTTATAGTCATTGTAAGGAGGCGTTCTCAGTCTAGGACTCGCCCCGCGGTTCTGTTCTTCGACGTCAATGCAGACAAAAACCCGCTTCTCGTACTAGCGTGTCTATAGTGGCTTCTAGAGTCGAAGCCGGAGTACCATTCTAGCTAACATTCCACTTCCGAATTCCGCCCTCCCGTTGACGTTTCAAGTAAAACCAGACGCCTCATACTCTTCCCAAAACTAATCTCTGCGTAAATTAACTTTGTAAACCAAAGCTAGTACGAAAGAATAAGCTGGTTTAACAAATAAGACCCGCTTGTTGTGACGTGATTTATGTCACAATCCCGTCGTGTACGCCATCAAACACCAAACACCCGCGGGCGGGTAGGTGCCACTGGGTATGCGCCATAAATTATTGACAGTTTTTATGTAGCCAACAACGGCAACAGCAGATATTCGTCATTTAAATGCGAGAGCTTTAAGGAAAACTGACATCGACAGCGTTGACCCAACGAACACCATGGTCCCAGCAAGAATCAAACCCAACCATTATGCGTGGAAATCAAGTATTCTACGACAAAGCCATGTCCCTCTTCGGTACTGATTTTGTAAAATACACTATTCAGGTGCAATGTTGGTGAAACGTCAACTGTGGTTGAAATGTTGGCTATCGTTTTTTTACAAACAATAAATGTGTATTCCTATGATACAGCCGTCTCGTCGGGTTAACGTCAGTCGTATACGTTAGGTGCCATACACTGAAGTTACTATTGTAGCAGTGTCAACAGCTACCATCCTGGCGAACTGAAGCGTTACATGTCAGCTCACCACTTCTCAGTAATACATATGCTATTGTTGCGCAGGTGTGAACTACTTATATAAAATATGTGCGACTGTGCAACATATCTGTGAGCGTGGAACGTTTTTACAAGTATTTAGTGTTGTTTTGTAACGTGTCTCTCAACAACAAAAGTAATAACACGCTTACCTTCCATCTGCATGCTTCGTATTACGTCGATTCCCAAGGTACGTGTTGGATCTGCTGAATTTTTCATCTGACCTTTAATTTTGACCTTCTTGAGCGCAGTTTCAAACCTTTATTATTTTCGCTCGTTTTGAACTCTTAGCGTCACTAGAAATTCTGGCCAGGATGAGTTTTTAGAATTGCCACTTTATAAAAAGCCTAAGCAAGGTTAATTAATGTCTTTGTAGTTTTGTTTATCTTCATAAACAAAAATTTTAGCAATGGAGTGAGGCCTGTACTTTTTATGCATGATGAAATGAAACGCGATATCAACAATATCCTACCACGCTGACATTGGGTGAGTAACCGGAGAGAGCGAAGTCCTGGAGAGCCTTATGGGCAAATGGGATAGAATATCAGAAGAAAGCAAAAAGAAATGTGCAAGTGCCTTCTCCTCGGTTCGGAGCCTACATATTGGGAACTTCCCCATTCAGAACTTAGCTGTTCAGAACTTTCTGACTGCAAAGCAGTCGGCTGTGACGTTACGATGACATACATGGCAACGGCATTTTTAAAAGAGTCGTGTTTTGATTTTTGAGAGCCATTTTTAAAAGCTTGCTCCTTCGACCCGCGGCTTAACTTATACCGGCGGCGTGTACACTAGTGTTGCCTGTACACCTCTGAGATCGCGCTCAAGGTTGCTTTTCCGGTAATTCTAACAATGCTTACTAGATGGCGTGCCCCCCCCCCCCCCCATGAGTTAAAATCCCCAAGGCGTCCGTTTTAGATAGGCCGCGTGTTAACCTCCTCCAACTGGATTTGAAAGAAAGAGAAATGAATACAAATGTGTGTCATGCTCACTGTTAAGGTCACCTCAAAAACGACACGCGGGAGATGGGTGGGACAGAGAAAAAAATGTTAAAGAGAAAGCAAAAGAGGAAAGTGTCAGCAGTGCTTCGTGTGGCCGCGCGTGAATGCGCGATGCCTTCCAAAGCGTCGTTTTTCCGGTGATTATAAGAATGCTTACTAGATGACGCGCCATCGCTCACGGGGGCGCACCCCACTCTAGGTACGTCCGCTTACTTTTTCTCCGCCAGTAGCTCACGCTAAGAGCACACTTCGTCACCGCTTGGCCGCATGTACAACCCAAAAACCAAGGCAGCAGCCCGGCGGGCTCGCAACGCAGCTTCAGCTCGTGCTCGCCGCTAAGACCCTGCGTTGAGAGCTCGGGAGGCTGAACCTGAGAGGGCTCTGGCGAGCAAGCCTGGAGCTGCGGGCCAGCGAGGCAGCAGCGGTGAGGGCTCTCCGTCAAGTGAACGCGGAGCTGTGGGCCAGCGAAGCAGAAGCAACACGGATGCGGCGGCGAGAAAACCCCGAAGTGCGGGCGCGAAATGCCGCGGCCAAGAGCAAAAAGTGGTCGCTACAGGACGTAGGCGGCGCCGACGCGCGCTTCAGGCGCGACTTCCTCGACCACACATTCGGCCACTGCTGCAAGCTATGCGACTACTTGTGGGTCTATGACGACATGACCACAATCGCTATCATTCACTCGAGCAATACCGCACTAACGCCGTCCCAGTCCTTCAATGAGAGTTCCTGGTAGATGATGATAACAGATGTCTACGGAGGATTCGCGGGTTACCCGATCATACCCGAGCAAGCTCCTTCAACATCATTTACTTTGGGAATATGGCAGAGAAACTTTCCTTGACTTGTACCCGAGTTCAGTATAGTTTTCGTGTAAAGCTAAGTACTTGGACAAGTAAGTATTCGTTAAGAACATCGAAGTTCTTTGCCTCCAGGAGTACGTAATGGTTCAAATTATAAAATCAAAACTCACTGCATGAAAAAAAATCTACGAAAGGAAAGGATTCACCTGTAAGTGTTTCCTGGTCAATATATGTGAAGGGAGTATTAAAAAAAGTCTCAAAGAGTTGTGGCTACTACTTAAGCTCCCATATCATTAACTGCTTTGCTGGGCGTTGTACATTTGATCTTCGACTGTCGAAAGTTTGAAAGAGGCATTTGTGCTTGAAGTACGCTTACATTTTATTTCGGCTACAATGAAGTCAGGCAGCTTTGGATTTTTATACCTTAAGACACTCTGAGCAACAAGAAAGCTTTCACTGATCAAAAAAAGTTAATTTACTGCGCTGCACCGGCAGCTGCTGTTTCAATGCCCGTCGGATCTGCTGTTTCAGTTAGGTCACTTATTTCTTTTCACTTAGATAAGATAGCAATCAATCAGTCTTTACGTAAGTAAGCGTACGTACCGGTAATGTGTGTGCCCAGTAAACTCTAGCTTGTACAAACACATTATATAGTGTAGACGTTGTATTTTTCAAGACACATTGCCTGAGTATTCAAATATTTACCAGAACTAAGGGCTTGAACTGAAGTGCTTGAAACAGAAACAAGAGCTACATTAGTTCACTGCCAATAAAACGAACATAAAGAAAAAAGCATCCGAGTAGCAACGGTAAAGAAACTTAAACAAAACAGCTTCTCGCACGCTGCACCTTACATAGACTGGAAAAAGCAAATATGCAAAGAGAAATATGGAGACGGGGTATCTGATTGCACCAAAGAAATGAGAAAAGAACAAGTTTCCGTATCGGTTATTTAGGTGGAACCACCGGAAAGGGCCCGTGATAAGCGGCCATTCATGCCCCCCAACCTTTCACATCAGCAGTGAGATAGAGGACCCGCGTGAACGAGATGAAAAGACCAATGTGCAGTCACCAAACCACTCGCACAGTGAGTTTCTTCAGCGACGCGATGGAATCGAGCAGTGACTGACTGGGGACTATTCACAAGGGATACCCCGTCGAGCCTCGGTCGTACTTTTTTTTCTTGGTGTTACGATAGACGCGGCTGCTTGGATGGAAGCATTCGAACTTTTGTATTCACTCTAATAATATATATTTCCCACCTTCGGGTTTTCGCCGACGTCACGTGGGTGTTTGTCCTCATTCTTGATACGGACAAAAGATTGAGAGAACAATGTTTTGGTGGGGGTAAAAATGGCGCTGTTTTTGAACAGGGTGGCCACTAAATTTATTACCTTTGGGCGTCTTTGTGACGGGCTGTCGCACGCGGCCGCTTTCATCGAATGCGTCGATCGAAAACGTAAATTATACACAGAACGCTATAAATTAACTGTGTAGAGGCGGGAGCCATATATTGTTTTTTGTTAAAAAAACGGCTATTTTTTCCTGCAACATTGCGGGAGACTTCTATAATTTTCGTGCAAGTGCGAATAGTAGAACTGCTTTTTTTTAGAATGACTGTATGAGATATTTTGAATGACTGTATGGCATAAATATTTTGATTCAGCTTCTGCTCTATTGGTCATTTGCATAGAGATATTCCAAATAAAGCTTGTAAAAAGAACTTGAAAACGAATGGGACGGGTGACTCAAGGCACGCAATACTTGCCTATTGCTATATTCCCACAGTTGCGGGAAAACGTCAACTACTTTTTTACTTCTTTTTGAAAAGTGCGTTTTCAAAAAGACGTGGTTGTGGCTTTAGTGTTAACGTGCATTTACTCGTATAGGTTGTTTAAGGCTAAATAAATGTTTGAAATGAGGTTGACTCATTTCAAGCAATGATACGCATTCAGTAAGGATTCAGTATGATACGCATTCAGTACGGGTTCAGTACTCCTGCAGCAGTACCACACACTCTCGCACACGTACCACGTAAGTGAGCATAT
>NW_023609167.1:0-47060 GCF_013339725.1 Rhipicephalus microplus
ATGCAAGACTGTAAGAAGCTTTTGCAGAAGTCTGTGAAATGAAGTTTTGAAAATTTGTGGCAATGTGTCATTGTACAGTGGTCAACAGTCTTGCTCAGCATGCTTGACTGCAGGGCTCCCGTCTGCACAGGCGCATCTACGGAGTGCCTGATGCATGATGGGCCAAATGTCAGCCTGCACACTGTGCCTCTTATCCCCGTTTGGTCTGTTACATCAGTGTCTCTTGTAAAGGGGATCAACTGTGCTACCTTTTTTTTTTTCGAATGTAATGAGTTCTTTTTCCAGATTATTGTTGTTTTAAGGTAGAGCCTCACATTTCTATCAAATACTGAAGATTCTATTTTTCCTTCTAGATGCTATGAAGTCACTCCTTGTGTTACAATAGAGTGAACACTGTTATGAGAAAAGCTACTTTATGGAGTTAACTCACTCCATATTGACTTAACACACAGAGTTGGTGAAAACTACACTCCATTCCAGCTGCATTAGGAATAATATTCATTTGCATATTTCTGTTTCTTTGTTTGTTTGTTGGCTGGAGGTTTGGAGTATAGGGTGGCCAGAGGGCACTGTGTAGTCCTTCTTCATCTTCCCAATTTTGTGAACATCAATTGATAGCCGTATGGAAGCAGCAAGCATGCTGAAACAGCGGTGCAAGCATGCAAGATGTTCACCATTGCATGCAGTCAGTTGCTGTGAGCAACCCACTGCATACAATTAACTGCGAGTGGTGAACTAATGCTGCACTATGTGTGCCTCCTGGAAAGGCTGCAATGGTAAAGTGCCACAATCGTATAGTAACATGGATAAAATCGCAATTTGTTTGTTGAATAATTTGCAATAGAATCAATGGAGCTTTGGATAAATTTGTGTATCTGCCTGGTCCATCAAAGCTACAGAGTCAAATGCGGTATGTACTCGCGTATTATGTGTACTATTTTTGTCGATCCGGTTATGTGCGAAGCTAGTAGGAATCGCTGGCCTAAAAGCCCAACTGGGAATGGGAATATATGTTGCAGGCGCTGTCACAGCTGTCTCAAGCGGATTGGCATTTGTTTGCGAAGCCTGTTCAAATGCCCCCATTTTCTTGAAGTTCTTCCGAACATTGCTCACAAAAACCAGTTCCCACGACAAGGTTATACCAGAGAACATAAGTACTCTCCAATATTGTCGGGAACCCAACGCAAAGTAAGATGCAGACAGGAAGCGCGATGCCAACACAGTGCTCTGTGTGTCGCCCTTCATGTGTGTGTGTCCCCATTCCTTGTCCCAGTCTTCTATTGCGTTGTGTTCCCTCCGATATCTAACCAACACACCCAAGCTTCTATGCTAAGTCTTATTCAACGCACTCTTCTGCTGGCTCCCATACTGAATATTGCATGTCGAAGAACTCCACGCTGATGTGCTTAGCGGTAGCACGGTTTCAGTTTTCTTCGGTAAGCTTTATTAACAGCAATCTGCCTCGTATATAATTATTGTAGCCTATTACAAGGAACGGTAAAAACGCAATGGCCAGATGGCGAAACAAAAAAAAAAAGAAAATGAGTGCGAAAACCTGCCTCTATAGTTGATGTGACAGGTCCTTGCACGCGTTCAACATCTGTGCTGTGTCTCGGGAATACATTCTTGCCGTGGAAGAGGTGGGAAGATAGGAGGCAAACCTTTAGGCGTTTCGGACTACACATAAACAGGTTACGGGTTTTCAAGTTCGATATTCTAGGGAAAGCATAAAAGTTCATGGAAGAAGGAACCTTGCACTCGGACCCATTTTGTGTAAGACTGCACTCGCCTGCTCGACAAGAGATGTGCCTGACCAGATCATCATGAAGTCAAATGTGTCTGTGTGTGTGCTGGCAAGGTGGCTCGGGCTGGTTGGGGAGGGCAAAGTATGCGAGCAAAAAGTTTCTTGTAGTAAAGCAGGCTGGCTAATTATACGGTGAGCAAATTATGTGAGGATGCAAATTGTGAGAGTAAATATAGTATGTACTCTTGTATGTTTCAGCTCTGTTGCTACGGATCCTGCGGATCGAACTTGGCATCCGGCAGCAACAAGAGAGGTTCTGCAGGAGGTGCGACAGCTGAAGCTCGAGGTACGGCTCTTGTCCGTGCCTCAGCACGCCCAGCCAGCACAGCCCCCTTCTGACCTTTCCCGGCTGCCTGCTGGTACAATTGGAGACGTGGAGGCAGCAGAGGCAGCTGTGCAGAGTGAAGCTGTGGCTGCGACTTTGGTGTGTATTTCTTGATTTTTAATATGCCTATGTAACATGCAGAAATTTAGTACTGCTTTAAGATACTGTGTTTCATGAAACAAGCTAGCCAGGTAATCTCATGAGCCACTGTATTACAGTCGAATATGAATAATTCGTACTCAAAGAGGCCAGAAAATTTGTTCAAATTAAAAGAAGTTCAAAATAATGAAAGTTACCGTAATTACTTGAATCTAACACGCACCTTTTTCCGGTAAGAGAGTTCATGAATCGCATGCGCGTTAGAATCGAGTACGAAAAAAAAAAAAAAGAATATGGTCATTCTATTGCCATCGCCACTTACAAAATGGCCGCCCCTACGTGCGTCGGCATGCGCGTCGGTCATTTCTGCCTATGTGTTTCCCATGTGCGGTACTTCATACGTGTGCTGAGGAGTTCGTCATCTTGTAGTACATTAGCATCGACGGCATGGTAGGGCTGACTCCAAAAATTCGACGAGTGCACCACAATGCCGCTTCTAATAGAAAGTCATCGCGTGTGCCGGAACGGACAGAAATCGGGCCGCATCGTGGTTATTCGAAGTTCCCGAAACGTGCGTGCGGGACTGGCGGAAACAAAAGCAGGATATTGTCGACAGCAAAGATTCACGCAAAGGCTTCAGTGTACCACAGCAGGGTCGGTTTCCACAAATTGAAGAGCTGCTCGGTGAGTATGTGATTAAGCAGTGAGCGGCACAGCGGCCCGTGACGACAGAACTGCTCCAAGTGCAGGCTATGCAGTTAGCCTTAGAAAAAGGGCTAATGCAGAGCCATTTTAAAGCGAGCAGGTGCTGGCTAACGAACTTTATGAAGAGAAAAGGCTTTTCCCTCCGAAGGCGAACGGGCATATGCCGGAAGTTGCCGGAGGAGTACGAAGAAAAGCTTCAGAGTCTTCAGCGGTTCCTCCTAAACTTGCGGCACAACACGGCTACCTGCTTGGGGCAAATCGGGAATGCCGATCACACGCCTCTTTACTTCAACATGCCTGGCACCACAACCGTCTAGGAGAAAGGGGCGAAGCAAGTTTGTGTACTGACATCGGGCGACGGTAAAACTAGAGTGACAGCAATGCTCCGTTGCACGTCAGATAGGCATAAGCTTCCCCCGTACTTCATATTTAAAACGGAAGACGCTCTCAAAAATTGTCGTTTTCCCGAGTGGTGTGATCAAGCGGGCCAACGTGAAAAAAGGGTGCGCGTTGCAACTGATGTCTTGTTTTTTTTTTTTTTTTGTCGTGGAAACCAGGCGCGCATTACAATCGAGGGCGCGGTAGAATAGAGTAAATACGGTAATTGAGCGGAGGGCTCACCATGCAGTGATGCATGTGCATGGAGAAGTTTTATTTACAAATTACAGGACATCCGTCATTAATTAAAGTAGTCAATACATGTCTGTACACGTTGGCCTTGCAACGAGTCAACAAGTTTTGCGTGCAGTTTGCAAAGCATTTGTACTTCCGCTTTAGTATTCTCCTGGCAATAGAAGTTGCACGCGGCAATGTCCAGTGCTGACACTCTTTGAAGACAACTGTGTTTCCACTGTTACCATCTGCGCTGCAGCCGGAGCGTGGCCAGCACATGATGAGAAAGGAGGAGCGTCTTCACCTGGAGAAAAGCAGATAGGCATTCGAGAGAGAAACACTCCGCGGCAGCTTTTTTTTTTTCTCTTCATGCGCGGTGTTGAAAGGAGAAGAGTCTCTACATAGCAGGAACGAAAAACAGGGAAGCGTGGACAACCGGCGCGTTGCAGATCGGCATGAGAGAGAGCCCACTCTCTGCGACAGCTTTTTTTTCCCTCTTTCTCTTCGTGCGCAGTGTTAAGAGGAGAAGGGTCTCTACGTGGCAGGGACAGAAAAAGCCGAAGCGTGGCACAGGAATGTCGCAGATTGGCATTTGGCAAACATTCCACCGCAGTCTTTTCTTTCCTTTTCTTCATTTTCTTCTTTAAGCACAGCGATGAGGTGTCTGAAGTGCCACCGCAGGATTGGGCGGGGTGCTGAGAGCATTTTCGGAGTGCGGTATAGCTTTCATAGGACCACAGCGTCAGTTCGAATTAAGTGTGTTGGAATTAATGAGATTCGACTGTATTTACTATAGTCTGTGAAGTCCGAGTGAACTGTCCTAAGCTAGCAGACGATGTAGGCGGCATCGTGTGTTTGATGGGCAGTGACTAGCAATAGCCTGCTTAAAACAGACATTCAGTAATTTTGTTCATTTATCACCCTATTTCGTGTCCGCTGCGGCTCTCTCTACTTTGAGCTACAGTTCACCCTGCCTTGTGTTAGCCGATTTCTTACTTTTTTAAAAATCTAACATGCACCCCATTTCGCAGGGTGAAGAAAATGCACCTTTGTTTATTGTGATGAGATTTCTAAAGCGACATGCCTCTTTGTTGGCTATCACAGAAAAATATAGACAGCAAATGGTGCGACCATCTAGTGCGACCTTTATTTTTCTATCAGTTTCATCTATGACCAAGATTTGGTCACTCTAAGGTTGCCTCTTAGTACGCCTTGATCATGTTCATTTATCTTGTTGTGCTCTGCTTACAATGCATTGATTAAAAACATGTCCTAGCTTCTTTTTGAATTCCACATACTTTATCGTTTTTCACCTGTAGAAGCTACTCCTGGTCAACATTCAGGCAAAGACATTGTAACCTCAAAGAAACGTGTATTGGAATTTGAGCACTGTACAAAGTAATTATACTATTTCATAGCTAGAATCAATATTTATTAAGGGTTATAACAGTGTTGTATTTGATTTCATAACAGCAAAACTGCATTCAGAGGACTCTGAAAGGTTCTCACACTGAGTGTGAGAGGGCTGATGTGGAAACCATTTTAGGTCAAGTGAGTTGAAGTTAGCGTAAAAAAACAATGAAATGTTGTGATGCCCGAAAATTCAAGTTGTTGTTTTCAGTGTCCTCTTCTTGCAGATTTTTATCATGAAAACATTTCGATGTGCTGTTGCGTTTACCCCATCTATGCTTCTTGCATTTTTTTACAGCGCAAGCACCTCCTGCAGATTGGGGACGTGGCCTCCGAGAAATTGGTGTGAATGCCATGAAGGCTGTATTGGCACATGACGTGCAAGTGCTGTACAGCCTTCATGGCAAAAAAGGGAAAAGGGCCTTTGTGAACCTGAGGCTCTGTAGATTAGTGACAGGTTTAACTTGTTCATTGTTTTATGTGTGTGTTACCATGTGTATTCTCTGTACTGCAGTGCTTCATGTGTACTATGGTATTTCTGTTCTTGTATGCAGATGTCATCTGCCAAAAAGCAGGGTGCGACCAGGCGGAGGCCCTCAACTTTATTAAGAGGTGGCTGCCAGGGTCTGGTGATCGCTGTGGGGGCAGGAAGCGGCGCTTCAGAGAAGCATTTGTTGTGGAGCAGCCCGATGATCCCTACTCTCAGAGTGCAGATTATCGGCTGCTCGCGGCAGCTGGCTTCCTGCCAAGCCACAGCAGCCAGGGCCTTGACAGCACCACTGCCACTGTGCCCCCAACGCAACCTGACCTGCAGTAGAGCGGGCCTTTTTTAGTTGTGTATATATATTTTTCAATGTATACATTTTTTGTTGTACCAAATAAATAAAAAAAAACAAAGAATAAATGGTCTGCAGACTGTCGGTGGTGCACTGTTCGGCTAGCTTATGCTGATTCGGAAGCACCATAACCATGTTTTAGTTACAAAAAAATGCTCTAAACTGTGTGAATATTCTCGATTATCATGTGGGGGACATATGTGGGGATTGCAAGTGGGGGACATACGCTTTCAGCATTTACTTCCTAACGACTTTTTTCGATCTGCTGTACCAAATACCAGTACCAAATAAAGCACTCTATATTGCAAAAAATAAATTGGTAAAAAAAATAAACTACACTTCTAGTGTTAGCAAAGGGAATGACGTATAAAAGATGAAATAGATCGAGTAACTGCTTTCAGTTCTCAGCATTCAATTTTCTGTTGCCCCAAGTATACAGGGCTGCAAAACTACAAGAGCGGGTCATCGAGGCATATTGTTTAAATCTTCCGGTAAGAAAAATTCTCTACTAATAATGGTTACATAATGGCAAGCCAATCAGTAGCCAATATTCGTCGTGCAGGAAACATCGGTGTAATAACGGCCTTTCATTGGCTGCAATGTGGCCCTGGATTGGTCCAATGTCGGCCGTACATCCGTAGCCAATATTCGTCGTGCAGCGAACATCGGCGTAAAAATGGCATGTGATTGGCTGAAATATGGCCCAATGTTGGCCGAACATTGGCAGCTTTGTCGGCAATACGATGGGCCTTCGTCGGCCCAATGTTGGTTGCATACTGGCTAAAACATCGGCAAAACGTCGGCCCATCATTGGCTTGAACGTCGGCCCGACATTGGAAGAAGTTGCACTTCCGACGTCGGCCCGACGTCGGTGCCGATGTTAGCCGATGTTGGTCCAAGATTGGTCCAACGGCGGCGTGCTGCCTGGGCAAGTTTCTGGCATTGTGCGTGCTAACACAAGCTCACGACACAAGAGACACTCAAGAGGCGAGTTACTCAGCAGCAGCGGCAACCACGGGCTTAATGAGCACTAGGTATACAAAGAATAAACTAACCTGTAAACACGAAGAAATCATTCAGCACCGGGCCGTAACAGCACGTCGCCACTGCTGCCGAGTAAGTGTGGTCTGTTCCATCGATGTCAGGCTCCTTTTGTAGGCGTTTCGTGGTGACGTAGGGGTCACGTTGATTGATGTAATCTTCTCGGTAGTTTCCAGAAGTGTAGTTCCGGTCTCTTGATATGTTGCGTTGCGCGTCAGTAGTGATGCAGGTAATCCTGTAAACACGAAGAAATCATTCAGCACCGGGCCGTAACAGCACGTCGCCACTGCTGCCGAGTAAGTGTGGTCTGTTCCATCGATGTCAGGCTCCTTTTGTAGGCGTTTCGTGGTGACGTAGGGGTCACGTTGATTGATGTAATCTTCTCAGTAGTTTCCAGAAGTGTAGTTCCGGTCTCTTGATATGTTGCGTTGCGCGTCAGTAGTGATGCAGGTAATCCTGTAAACACGAAGAAATCATTCAGCACCGGGCCATAACAGCACGTCGCCACTGCTGCCGAGTAAGTGTCAGTAAGTACTGACAGTCGCCGTCGTACGTACGCGGAAGCGTTGTGATCTGCCACGCCTCGTTCTGGTCAAGAAGTCCCGACCCAGCCAGGGCCGCACGTCCCGATTCAGACAGTGCCACACGGCCCGATTCAGACAGTGCCGCACGTTCCGCTTCAGACAGTGCCATACGTCCCGATCCAGACAATGATGCCGTCAGTTGCGATTCAGTCGGCGCACGCTGGTTTGGACATTGGTGGTCGCCGTGCACCGACGCGCAAGTCTGATCTCTGGCGTACGCCGGACAGACGACCCCTCTGCTATCATTGCGGTGAGGCTGGTCACATTTACCGCGAATGCCCATACCGGCAACTTGGCCTGCCTGGATTTTCCGTCAGTTCACGTCGTCCCCAAATTGGTCAAAGGCCGATGGATATCGAAGAGTATCTCGCGCAACAGCGTGCACCCTTTACACTGACGGCAATCGCGGTGACCATCTCCGAGGAGACCCGCAGCCACTGGGTCACGTTTCGAGGTGACGGCACGGGAACGCTCTCCAAGCCCTCGTCGGGAAAACTGAAGGCAGCGGCCTTCGGGGGCAAGGTCGCTAAGACTCAAAGTGCGGAAGACCTCCCATTGACGCTTGCACGCAACACGGAAGACATTCAATCAGAGAATAATCGCAGTACCGAGAAAACGCCGAAATTCACATCTGAACCCAGTGACCGCGTGTCACTTGACATACCTGTGCTGATTGACGGTTTTCAGGTCAATGCATTGATAGACACTGGTGCAGACTATTCGATTATCAGCGGGAGGCTAGCAAAAGATCTCAGGAAAGTGATTACGCCGTGGAATGAAATGCGAATTCGGAACTGCTGCAGGACACGTTGTAACACCACCGGGTCGCAGTACGGCAAGAGTGAAAATTCGTGCGTCAAGGTTTGTGCTCAGCTGCCTTGTTCTGCGCGACTGTTCACGTCGGCTGATTATCGGCATGGACTTCCTTCGGGAATACGGTGCCATCATAAATCTTTGTGAGCGCATTGTGACCTTCTAGACTCAAGGCGCAACAGATCGAGACGCTGATAACTGCCGTAGCCCTGCGCTGCGTGTTGCTGACGACAGTGTGACGCTGCCGCCTCGAGCGACTGTTCCCATCCAAGTCATTTGTGAAGACCTCCGGGACGGTGACGTGGTGGCTGAAAGCAACCTATCACTTCTGCTACTCCAAGGTGTATGTTCCGCCCGAAGTGTTGTGCGTGTCCGTAAAGGACAGTCGCAAATACTAGTTACGAACTTCAACTACGAGCACCGGCATCTTTTCCGTGGAACCACCGAAGCCATGGAGACCCTGTTGCCGACGTCACGGAGTGCTTCCCGTCCGAAGAAACGCATGAGGATGAAGAATTTCTAGACCACATTGACATTAATTCGACGCTGTCAGACAAAAGAAAGGCTGCACTTCATGACGTTTTAAGGGAATTTCGTTCTAGCTTCGCCTCTTCTTCCAAAGTCCGTCAAACACACCTCGTTAAGCATCGAATTATTACCGACGATGACGTCCGCCCCATCCGGCAGCAGCCTTATCGCGTTTCTTCCAAAGAACGTGCGGCTATTCAGACACAAGTAAAAGATATGCTCGATGACACGATTATTCAACCATCCAACAGTCCTTGGTCCTCGCCAGTCGTTCTAGTAAAGAAAAAAGACGGTACGCTGCGATTTTGTATTGACAACAGGAAGCTTAATAGCGTCACGAAAAAAGACGTTTACCCGCTTCCACGGGTCAACGACTCTCTAGACAGATTATGACGTGCGAAGTATTTTTCGTCCATCGATCTAAAGAGTGGCTATCGGCAAATTGAAGTGGATGAACGAGACCGAGAAAAAACCACGCTTGTGACTCCAGACGGACTTTACGAATTCCATGTTCTTCCCTTCGGCCTCTGTTCTGCCCCAGCTACTTTTCAGAGGATGATGGACACAGTTCTCACTGGCTTGAAGTGGCAAAGCTGCCTTGTCTACCTCGATGATGTGGTTATCTTTTCCGAGAGCTTCGAAAAACATCTGAAGCGTCTGAGAAAGGTTCTGGACGCCATTCGCACAGCTAAACTAACGCTGAAACCCCAAAAATGTCATTTCGGCTACAAAGAGCTGAAATTTCTGCGACATGTCATTAGCGCGGATGGAGTGCGACCTAATCCAGACAAAACTGCTGCTGTCGCTGCCTGCCCTGTTCCATCAGATAAAAGAGCAGTACGCCGTTTCCTCGGCTTGTGCGCGTATTATCGCCGATTTATCGCCAACTTCTCGAAGATAGCTGAACCTCTTACGCGAATCACCCGAGATGACGTGCCTTTTACTTGGAGCGCAGAACAAAATGCAGCGTTCACAGAGCTACGGAAGAGAATGCAAACAGACCCTGTTCTTGCCCATTTGATGAGGACGCTGCTACAGAAATTCATACAGGTGCCTGCAACGTCGGACTTGGCGCTGTCCTTGTACAACGACACGGTGGCGTTGAACATGTAATAGCTTACGCCAGTCGTACTCTTTCTCGAGCCGAGACCAACTATTCTACATCGGAAAAAGAATGCCTCGCAGGTCGTGTGGGCGACGACCAAGTTTCGGCCTTACTTCTACGGTCGTCCCTTCAAAGTGGTGACTGACCACCACTCGCTCTGCTGGCTGGCAAATCTCAGAGATCCATCCAGACATCTCGCTCGGTGGAGTTTGCGTTTGCAGGAGTTCGATATTACGATTGTGTACAGGTCAGGGCGCAAACATGAAGATGCCGACGCGCTTTCTCGAGCGCCTGTTGGGCACGCTGTCAGGGGCTCCGAGGATGAAGATGCCTTTCTCGGAAGCAGTCAACGATTCCGAATTTATGTGAAAACAGCGGGCAGACTGACGAATTACGCCCAGCTATTGATTTCCTGGAATTCCGGAACTCTCAGGTCCCTCGACACATTGCCCGCGAACTGTCCTCTTTTTGTCTAAGAAGAGGCATTTTTAGAATAAAAACACCCGTGGTAGCGACAAAGCCTTCCTACTCGTTGTTCCTACCGAAATGCGGGACGAGGTCCCCCTTGCGTGCCACGACGAGCCCACGTCAAGACATTTGGGCTATTCGCGAACTCTCGCCAGAGTACTTTAACAGTATTACTGGCCGCGACTGTCAACTAGTGTACATCGATACGTGAAAGGCTGCCATGAGTGCCAGCGTCGCAAGACTCCGCCTATGAGACCTGCGGGCCTGCTTCAGCTGATCGCACCACCACAGACACCGTTTGACCTCGTGGGAATGGACCTTCTTGGACCCCTCCCTTTCTCGTCCTCTGGGACGAATGGATTATAGTTGCGACAGATTGTCGTACTCGATATGCTGAAACAAAAGCGTCACCCCGTGGCACATCCTCTGAAGTCGCGCAGTTCTTCGTGCACCAAATCGTCCTACGGCATGGTGCCCCGTCATGCGTGATTACGGACAGAGGGACGTCATTTACAGCACGAATAATGGAGGATATTTACAAATTGAGCAGCACAAGTCATCGAAAAACGACGGCTTATCACCCGCAATCGAATGGACTGACAGGGAGGCTTAACAAGACCATAGGAGACATGCTGTCAATGTACGTTGACGTACAACACAAAACCTGGGACGAAATTCTTCCATACATCACGTTTGCATACAATACGGCAACGCAAGAAACAACGCCATTTCCGACTTTCCGTCTCGTTCACGGACGCAACGTGCCAACCATGCTCGATGCTATGCTTCCGTGTGACCAAAGCAATGAAATCGCTCCAGACGCTGAGCAATACACTCAATACGCCGAAGAAGCTCGTCAGCTAGCTCGCATAAACACCAGTCACCAACAAGATGAAGACGCACGACGTTACAACTTCCGCCATCAAAACGTCACTTACCACCCTGGGGACCGAGTGTGGGTGTGGACCCCTGTCCGGCGACCAGGCTTATCCGAAAAACTCCTAAGCCGTTATTTTGTACCATACAAGGTTCTTAGACGTGTCACAGACCTTACCTACGAGGTATTTCCGGACGGCGCAGCGTCTTCTCGTCCACAGCTTTGGCCCGAAACCGTGCATGTCGTTAGGCTGAAGCCCTACTTCACACAGTAGCCCTTGTAGTTCACGTGTTGCGACAAGCCGTGACATTGTGCTGCTGCTGCTGTTCGTGTTCTCCTGTGTTTTTAGGGCCTTTTCTTTTTGCGCTTGGCGCAAGCATTGGCGAAATTTCCTCATTTGCGCTGCGAGTACTGGCACTCTCCCTCTTTTAGTTCTCTGTATCTGCGTGTGTATGCCTTCATTTTTTTCTTTACGAGCATCGAGTCGATGCTTTCAAAGGGGGGACTATTGCCACATGATATGCTTGGTTGAGATCCAGGAGTGAAAGAAGACAACGACGATCTGTCTGAGCTGCTGCTTGGCTAGTCGACTCAACGAACCCATTAAACCAAGTTTGTCTTAAGAAACGTGACAATATAATAAAATGACGCGCATGAATAATGCTCACACTTATTTCTCCCCATGCTTGAGCGGCCAGCCGGGACGCGTCTTAGACAGGAAACGGAACGTCGAACGAATGGCTTCAGACGCGATACGTGCACAATCTCTGAACCACGACAGCGACGATCCGAAGAAAGGTCGCCGGGAGTGACACGGTAGTTCACTGGAGACGTTTGTTCTTTGATTGTATAGGGTACAATGAAGCGTGACTGAAATATATCGCACAATCCTGGAGTACGAATGGGCGTCCAAAGCAACACTTCATCCCCAGGACTGAAGGAGACGTCGCTATGAGAGCTGTCGTAGCGCTGCTTGCGATCTTGCTGATTGGCTTCCGTATTAAGGCGAGCCCGTTGCCGACATTCCTCGAGCCTTGGTATGAACTGCTCTGATACGGTTGCCGAGGCGTCAGTTGGAACATTTAGGAAAGAGACGTCAATGGTGAATGTCGGTGAACGGCCATACACGAGGTAGAAAGGCAAGTAGCCAGTAGTTCTTTGACCAGCGGTGTTATGGGCAAACGTCGCAAAAGGCAAAATCGTATCCCAGTTGTCGTGGTTTGGTGCGATGTACATCGATAGCATGTCTACTAGTGTCCGATGAAATCTCTCTGTCAGCCCATTAGTTTGGGGGTGGTAGGCTGACGTCGTCTTATGTACTGTACCACAGGTTGTGAGCAGGGTTTCGATTATGGTGGACAGGAACGTTTTGCCGCGATCACTCACGAGGACGCGAGGTGCACCATGGCGCAATACAATGGTGTTGAGAAAGAAGTCTGCGACGCCTGAAGCAGAACTTGTGTGTAGTGCAGCAGTTTCTGCGTACCGTGTCTGGTGATCGACAGCAGTCACAATCCTATCCATTACCTGCTGGTGTGATGGGGAGAGATCCTAGTAGGTCTATGCCAACGATGGCGAAAGAAGTCTCGGGACATGGGATGGGTTGCAGAAGGCCAGCAGGAGACGAAGTTGGCTGCTTCCGTCGTTGACGCAGATGGCAAGATGCAACGTATTTGGCCACAAAGGTAGAGATGCCAGGCCAGAAGAAACGTTTCCTGATGCGGCTTTGTGTTTTGTGAAATTCCAAGTGGCCTGCACATGGGTCGACGTGAAAGGCTTCGAGGACTTGGTGACGTAGAGAACGCGGAGGTACTGGAACCCAGCGGTGTCTATCAGTAGTGTGAACGTAACAATGGAGCACATTGTTATCGAGTTTAAATTGCCGTAGTTGTCGGCGCAATCTAGCATTATGAGTAAATGATATACCATTTAGGCGTTGAATAATGCTATTACAATATGGATAATCACGCTGGCGTGTGGAGAACTCGGTGTAGTGATTTGAAGCCGGCGTGTCGATAACCGCTAGTTGTGATAATGTGACTGGTGACGCAGAGTTTCGCCCACCAGACGAGCGTGGTGAACGGTGGAGGCACGATGGACGCACATTCATCAAACCCCTTTTTGTTCTTTGTACAGACCGTGCTTGCCATCACCTTGATCCCCTCGTCAGGCGACACACGTGTCAACCGCACTGGGCCGGATGTGACGGAACGTATCTTCGACTGGCACATCGATACACAGAGGGATAACGGAGCTGACCTTGACATGCGCATCTGTACTGCACCATTCGGAAGACTATACTGGCGCCACTCTCGTCGACGTCATCGTGTGCATCTGGTATAAGAACAGTCGCCATAGCTGACTTGGCCAGTGGGCACGGTGGAGGCACGATGGACGCACATTCATCACTCTTTTTGTTCTTTGTACAGACCGTGCTTGCCATCACCTTGATCTTCTCGTCAGGCAACACACGTGTCAACCGCACTGGGCCGGATGCGACGGAACTTATCTTCGACTGGCACATCGATAGACAGAGGGATAACGCAGCTGACCTGGATATGCGCATCTTTACTGCACCATTCGGAAGACTACTGGCGCCACTCTCGTCGACGTCATCGTGTGCATCTGGTATAAGAACAGTCACCGTAGCTGACTGGGCCAGTGGGCACGGTGGAGGGACGATGGACGCACATTCATCAAACACCTTTTTGTTCTTCGTACAGGTAAGAGACAACCGTTCAGTTTCCTGCTACAATAGCAATAACGTGTGTCTTTTGCTTCTACCGTGCCCACGGTCACTGCTTTCAAATATGCTTGCCATATATCATTGTTTCGTTGACTTGTTGACCTGTTGTGGTGACGTAGAGGAAAACTCGGGTCCTAACACGGAAGAAAAATGCTGAGGTCGTTAATGAAGGATATGAAGGAAATAAAAGCGACTATCAGTACTAGTAGCCTGAGGTTGAACGAAACAACACAAAAGCTGACATCAATTGAAACGAAACTGGACGGCCGTTCGTCCACTGTGTGCGATTACACATCAAGAGTTGACGACCTGCAGAAGACGGTTGATCAACTAATTTTGAAGGTAGATAATTTAGAGAATAGAAGTAGAAGGAACATCCTTATTATATATGGTATTACGGAGCCTCGGGGAGAACAACTCGAGTCGTTGGAAGAAGTTGCTCAAAAAATACTTCGTGATACCTTGAGTGTTCATGACGTTAAAATTGAACGTATCCACCGACTAGGGATGCCGAATCCGAGCAAGGACCGTCCGGTAATTTTTAAGTTATTGGACGGGAGAGACAAGCCGAGAATACTGAAAAATTGCAGGAAACCTAAAGGTACCATCTATAGTATTTCCGAGGATTTATCCCCTCGTATTCAGGCAATCCAGAAAAAACTATGGAAAGTTACGAAGGAAAATAGAGAGAGAGGAGAAAAGGTTGCTCTTTTGTTTGATAAAGTAAAAATCAACACAAAACTGTTCAGATGGGATGAAGGAAGCAACATGATGGTTCATTACACTCGAAATGACACGATTCTTCCCTGCGTAATGATCGGGCATCCCAAAAAACGACACAACGCCACTGCCACCACGCGCCACCCAGAATACGTTTTTCATTATGAATATTATTGCAAAAAGCATATTACCTAAATCTGCCGATTCGGAGGGCCTTCGTCTAGCGTATAACCCAGACATTACGGTAATATCTGAGACGTGGCTTCACGATAACGTTTCTGATGAGGACATCGTGCCAAGGTCGCATGAGATTATTCGCCACGACCGGGGGGCAAGGGGCGGTGGCGTCGCAATTGTGCTGAAGAAAAACATTGAGTACACAGTGATATCTCACAATACCAACGTAGAAATGTTATGGATTCAGTGTTCGCCTGTGCCAATACAGTGTTTTCGTTGGTGCAATTTACAGACCGCCGGATGCAGATCTTTCAATTCTAGAAAAACTGCATGATTTCATGTATGAGCACTGTAAAAGCAATGCTAATGTCTTCTTGTGTGGTGATCTCAACCTTCCAAAAATTAACTGGGACCTACTCTGTGCTCCTTCTCCATGTCAGCATTCCGAGATGATGCTTGATATTGCTTTCTTGTTTCGTCTGAAGCAGCTTGTGGACCATACCTACGCATGTATCAGCTACTTATAGCACAGTTCTTGATCTTTTTTTTTCGTTTCGGAAAATATTAGTGCTGTAGGCTATGACATGTCGTAATTGCCTGGGCTATCCGATCACGACATCGTCCTTTTTGCTGGTCGTATGCGAGACTCGAAGATAAAGGGCGAAAACGTCACTGAAAAATTCCCTGATTTTAACTGTGCTCAAGGTGAGAGTGTACTAGACCTTCTGGAAGAAGGTTTTGATATTTTTCAGCATATTTATGCTACTGGAAATTCTACTGTCCAAGATTTGTGGATTCATTTCAAGGCAGTTGTTAATAAATGCATTAGCAATTATGTCCCTACTAGACAAAAAAAGCGTAGCCGGCGGAATCCCTGGGTCACTCGCGAAACATTACAGTTGAAACTGCCGTGTCAAGCGATTACATCACTCGGCTGGGAACAGAGGGGTGGTGTGCCTACAGTTACTCCGAGATGAATTGCGCACAAAGATATAGCTACCCAAGTTCCATTTCTTCAACGTCAAAATGCATCATTTTTTGGCAAATGACCCAAGAAAGTTCTGGTTCCACCTAACGAATAAGAATGAGGCTATTAGCAAAATGAAACTTGATGACACTATCACCGATGACAGTAACTGTATGGCAAATACATTTAATGCACTACTTTCCGTCTGTGTTTTCTCGCGCCACCGCTTCAGCCTTCGTCATATCCGAAAACTAGTTATGCTATCCCGGATATAGAAATCAACGAGAGCGGCATTTTTTCGGCGCTACTCGAGTTAGACACTAAAAAATCTATCGGCCCGGATGGCATACCAAATATGTTCCTGCGCAGATACGCCTAATGGTGCGCGAAGTATCTGAACATAATCTTTAAAGAAAGTATACGGACAGCGGAAATACTTTTAGAATAGAAAACTGGAAAAGTGGTGGCTATTTATACGACTGGTGACAAACTTAATGTAATCAACTACAGACCAGTTTCGCTACTGTGCACTTGTAGCAAGGTTTTGGAACATTTCATATTTAGGCATATCTGTTCTTTCTTAGAGGACAACAATTATTTTTTAAGTAATCAGCATGGTTTTCGGCGCGGTTTGTCCGCTACGACGCAACTTATTCACACTGTAAATGATCTAATGGTAATGCTTGACAAGGGCGGACAGATTGACATGGTTTTTCTTGATTTTGAAAAAGCCTTCGACCGTGTGTCACACCGACATTTAATGTTAAAGATCCGATGCCTTTTTGACAATCCTCGGATAGTACAGTGGCTTGACTCGTATCTTACACGGCGTAGGCAGTTTGTTCACATAGGCAACTCGGACTCAGAATTTGCATCTGTTCTTTCAGGCGTTCCTCAGAGTTCGGTGCTCGGCCTGTTACTCTTTTTAATCTATATTAATGATTTACAGATTACATCACCAGTATGTTGCCGTTTATTTGCAGACGACTGCGTTGCATACAAGCACATTCAGTCAGCGAAAGATCAACAAATACTAAACAACTTCTTAGCAGCTGTTAGCAACTGGTGCTCAAAATGGCAGATGCGCCTAAACGTTTCCAAGTGTGTTCAGATGAGTCTTGCACGCAAGTAAGGAGCCGCTGGTTTGCACCTATAGCATCAATAATGTTCCATTAGCTTCAGTAGACCAATTTAAATACTTGGGTTTGCATATCAGTTCTACACTAAGCTGGAGTGGTCATGTGCAATTCATTGTTTCCAAGACTTTGAGAAAACTTTACATGCTAAGAAATCGCATGATGCATTGCACTCCTAAAACTAAGCTTGTGGCCTACACGCTGTTAGAATATGCGGACGTAGTTTGGGACCCGCACACCAAATGTGACATCGATTGCATTGAACGCGTTCAAAAAAAGCGCTAAGATTCATCTTCAACTCTTATGGCAGGCACGTGTCCATTACTAACCTTAGACATTTAAGCGAACTTCCAACGCTAGAATCACGCAGGAAACTGCATCGACTGCAAATGCTTTACAATATTGTAAACGGTAACATTAGAATGGGCTTCACTGATTACATGCAGTATAACAGCGCAATGCCAACAAGATGGAAGCACAGTAAAACGATTGTAAGGCCACGAGTTAAGACGAAGGTGTATCAATTTTCGTTTTTTCCTCGAACGATAGCGTAATGGATCAAGCTTTCATGTGACATAGTCGGCCTATCATCAGTTCATGCGTTCACAAATGCCGTGCATGATTATCTGTGATGTTATGCGCAGTTCTTGTCATTCTTTCTCTTTCACAGCTTGAAATGTTTGCGGGTAACCATTTATTTCGCGGTATTCTACTGTTGACGTAAGCTGTCCTTCGGTTCACATGCTTATTTGATTCGTTGGCCGTTTCACTCATGTTCTGAAATGTTGTATGCGTCTTTCGGGTGTTCAATCACTCGATCCTGTGTGTGTTATTGCTCCTGTGTCATACCTCAGTGGATTATTGCAAATGCTGTTGGGGTTGTTTTCTATGTTGGCGTCTTGAGTTCACATTCGGCCGCATGTGTTGTTATGATTAGACCTATGTGCATTTGTTCTGTTTTTCTTTCTTTTTTATTTCTGCTGTCGACATGAAACGACGCAATGTGATGTACCCACTCCTGCAATGGCTCCCAAAAGGCAGCTGGCAGTGTCTGATAAGTAAATATTAACTAAATAAATAAAATCACCTAACGTACTCGATGATGACAGTGGAAGGGGGCAGCGAGAGAGAGCATCTGCATCTTTGTGTTCTTTGCCAGACTTTTAGATGACGTCAAAATCGTACTCTTGTAGGCGGAGCACCCAACGACCGAGGCTTCCAGACAAGTTTTCCAGTGATGATAGCTAGCACCAGGCGTAATGGTCTGTAATGACTGTGAAGTGGCGTCCGTAAAGATATGGTAGAAATTTTTGGACGGTCCAAACGACAGCAAGGCACTCCTGCTTAGTTATAGAGTAGTTCTCTTCAGCAGCCGTAAGAGCACGACTAGCATACGCAATAACTCTTTCCCGCGAAGTGGCATCCCGCTGTAGAAGAACTGCACCAATGCCATGGCCTCTCGCGTCGGTGTGGAGACATGTAGGTGCGTTCTCGTCGAAATGGCACAGAACATCGTCGGATGTTAAAGCTGCGTAGTTGACACATACTGCGACGATTGCTGAGAAGGTGACGCTGCAACCACCTGAGCGTATGTCGGCTTTGGAGTAGTATGCGAGCTGGGGACTTGCTCACACGTCATGGATGCCAGTTCCTCCCTGACGACGTTGCGGAGGCTGCCTGCAGAAGGTGTAATGCGGAGCTCACAAGACGACGAGGTGGCCTGGAATTGCAGCTCCTCGCGGATCATAGACCGTATCAACGCACGGAGCTCATTGTCGTGCGTTGGCCTGAGATCTCCTGTGTCAGGTTGTAAACGTATACGTTGAAGGTCGTCGAGTCGCTGACACGTACTGGTGATATTCTTGACCGTGGTGGGGTTCTTTGCCGCCAAAGCGTTAAATGCGACGGCGCCTAGGCCCTTGAGCAGGTGGCGAACGCGGTCATGTCCGCCATCGAGCTGTCGACGCGATGGCATAGGGCGAGGACATCTTCAATGTACGAAGTATAGGACTCGCCGGAGTGCTGGACACGTTCAGCAAGCTTCCGTTTGGCGATGTCTGCACGTACAGAAGGGTTGGAAAATATCTGATGGATCTGATGGAGCTGCTGCTTAAAGGTAGGCCAGTCGGGGAAATCACGCTGATTGTTGAGAAACCATGTCTTAGCGATTCTCGTCAGATAGAACGGTACGCGGGACAGCTTCATAGAATCATGACAATAGTTAAGCGCACTCACACTGGTCATACTCATCCAACCAGTCTTCAACGTCTTCACCGCGAAGGCCGGCGAACATCGGTGGATCTTTTTCAGAAGCGGTGACAGCCCAAGAAGGCATGCCCAGGGGTGCAGGCGCGGTGGATGGAGCCGTGTTGTTGTGGTCGTCTTGCGACATGACCGTGGGCTGACTGCGCAGACGGCGACCCGACCGGAGCTTCAGGAATGGTTGGTAGTCAAAGATAACGAAAAAGCGCTGCAGAGAGAGGACCAGCGGACCAGAAAGCACTCTCCACCACTTGTAAGGCAACGTTTTCGCTGCGGACACTTTTTTTACTTGCCGAGCCTCTGCCCCACAACACAAGTCAGGCTGGTGATGATGAGTGTGTACATATTGCCACGTTCTATTTCCCAAGTTTTTGTTATCGTCCCAAAACACCACACCATTCTCAGCGCGAATCGCGCCTGCAGTTTTCGAGAAGGTTCCGGACTGTAGTAGATCATTTCGATAAGATCACGCCCACTGTGTGAACGGTACAGATTGTTCTGGAACCTACGCTGCCGCCAGCGATAACGCTAGAACATTCGACGGCAAGAGTATAAATGCCGACGCGCTTCGCTGCCTGTCAGTTGTTGATCGAAGGCCGACGCTCCGTTCGCCGTTATCAGTCCGAGACTGCTATCTGTGCGAGACTGCTGCTGAAATGGAACTTTCCGTTTACCGGGCACAGGTTCGCCCAAATAAACAGTTAAATGCCAACACGAAGTCTCCAGTCTTCGGCCACGTCACGACCCCGTGACATCTGGTGGAGGTGCTGCTTCGTTCATGTACCGGACGCCCCCGTCAAGCCGTGAACCCAGCCCACGTCGCGGAGAAGACACCGACGCCAACCAGTAGCAGCGAACAAGCCGCCTACAGCAAGGGCTACCACCGGAGTACGGGATTCTAGAAGACAAGGCGCGGAAGACCAAGGCCATGACCGCGACTGCAGCGACAATGACAACCGCCGCATCCCAGCCCACGATGGTCATGCATCAACTCAGGGAACCACCAATTTTCCATGGGTCATCGTTCGAAGACCCGGAGTCCTGGCTAGAAACATACGACCGTGTGGCCGCCCTCAACCACTGGGACAACGAAGAAAAGCTCCGTCGTGTGTACTTCTACCTGGAAGACACCGCAAGGACCTGGCTAGAGAATCGTGAGTCCAGGCTCCTAACGTGGGATGTCTTCTGCGGCGCATTTCTGCAAACGTTCGCAAGCGTCGCTCGCAAAGAAAGAGCCGCTGCTCAACTAGAGACCCGGGCTCAGCTACCGAATAAGAAGGTTGGAATTTTCACAGAGGAGATGACCCGCCTATTTCGTCACGCTGACCCAGACATGCTTGAGGAGAAGAAAGTTCGTTTCCTCATGCGAGGGGTCAAACAGGAGCTCTTCGCGGGACTAATGAGGAATCCACCGAACACCGTCCAAGAATTTGTATCCGATGCGACCACCATCGAAAAAACCCTTGACATGCGCACCAGACAGTATAATCGTCGCCTGACACCAGAATGCGCTGCTGCTCAAACCAGTAACTCCGAAAACCTGCGTGAAACGATCCGAGCGATCGTGCGGGAAGAGCTGCGCAAACTGTTGCCTTCGGCGCACCCTCAAGTAGATTCGATCGCCGACATTGTACGAGAAGAAGTTCGGCAATCACTTCGAATTCCCCAAACACCGCTGCGCGAGCCAGAAACTATGAGCTACGCCGCTGCAGTGCGCCACAACGCTTCTCGCCGTCCACGCAAAAACGCCGCCCCGTCGCACTTCCGTCGCCGGACACCACCGCCGCCACCACCCCCACCGACGACCTACCGTTCACCAGCGGGCCAGCGCAGTGCGCCGAGGAAAACCGACGTTTGGCGCACCCCTGACCACCGCCCACTGTGCTACCACTGCGGCGAGGCCGGGCACACTTACCGCCGTTGCCAGTACCGACAGATGGGACTGCGTGGCTTCGCCGTCGATGCACCACGTCCGCAGCCAGAGGAACGGCCACGTGAAATCGCCGACTACCTGACAGGAACTCAATGGACACCCCGAAGTCCTTCCCGTTCTCCGTCACCCTGCCGCCCCATGTCACCACGCTACCGGCACTTCTCTGGCCTGACTCAGGGCCGGTCTCCTAGCCCTGTATCTCGGAAGCTAAGAGCAGCAACCAATAGAGGTGTGGTTGCTGTGCGACGAACTACTGAGGATCCTCTGAGGACGACGATGCCGCGAAGGAACATTCTGAACACGACGTGAACCAGCCACAGATCTGACGATGGAACCTCACTTACCGAAGGTGGCCTGACGACGCAGCAGGGAAGCAGCGGATCAAGCCGACGCAGCCGTGACCCGACGCCACGCCCTAACTGTAATGCGACACGGCGAACTAGCGACATCGACGTTCTTATTGACGGCAACAGTGTGATCCGCTCTCGTCAATAGTGGAGCCGACTATTCTGTCATGAGTGGGTCGTTCGCCGCGAAAATAAAGAAAGTTAGGACAGCTTGGAAAGGCCCTGAAAGTCCGCACAGCCGGAGGTCATCTTGTAACGCCTGCAGGAATCTGCACAGCGATAGTCACCATTAACGGCCGTATTTATCCTACAGACTTCGTAGTCCTACAGCGTTGCTCGAGAGATGTCATCCTTGACATAGACTTCTTATGCCTCCATGGTGCTGTCATCAACCTAAAAACAAAGCCGATAACGTTATCGCCAGAAGAAGCACTACCACCGCGCACGCCGTCAGGACACCATGCCTTGAATGTGCTGGAAGAACAAGTCACCATTCCGCCTCGCTCAAGCGTCATTATTTCAGTCGGCGCTCCTAAATCACCTGACTTGGAAGGCGTCGTTGAAGGCAGTCAGCATCTGTTGGTCACCCGAAATATTTGCGTCGCAAGAGGAATAGCAGAGCTGCGGGGAGGCAAAGCAACGGTTATGCTCACGAATTTCAGCAATGAGTACAAACATGTGAACAAAGGAACAACGGTCGCATACATCGAAGAAATTGTCGAAGCCACTAGTGCTTTCGCCCTCGCCGATTCTGCGGAACCTGCTCAGAGGAACCAAGCCCCTCTCATAGCTTTCGACGTCAATCCCAGACTACCGAACAATAAGCAAGAACAGCTCGAGGCCCTGCTCCTGCAATACGAAGATTGCTTTTCGTCGTCATCGAAAATTCGGCAGACCCCAATCACGAAACATCGCATCATAACCGAAGAAAATGCCAGACCACTCCGTCAGAGTCCGTACAGGGTTTCGACTAGAGAACGTGAGGCCATGAAGAGACAAGTTGATGAAATGCTGCGGGATGACATTATCCAGCCGTCCAAGAGTCCATGGGCATCCCATGTGGTGTTAGTGAAGAAAAAGGATGGGACCCTACGTTTCTGCGTCGATTATCGCCGCCTGAACAAAATCACAAGAAAGGACGTGTATCCTCTCCCACGAATAGACGACGCACTTGATCGGCTCCATAACGCCAAGTACTTTTCGTCAATGGACCTCAAGACTGGCTATTGGCAAATCGAAGTCGACGAAAGAGACCGAGAGAAGACGGCGTTTATAACACCGGACGGCCTCTTCGAGTTTAAGGTGATGCCCTTCGGCCTTTGCTCAGCGCCTGCAACTTTTCAACGCGTTATGGATACAGTACTGGCAGGATTGAAGTGGCAAACTTGCCTTGTGTACTTGGACGACGTCGTCGTGTTTTCTTCGAGTTTCGATGAACATCTTCGGTGCCTTGAAGCTGTACTTCAAGCCATCAAGACGCCAGGACTCACACTGAAGCCAGAAAAGTGCAGATTTGCGTATGAGGAGCTCTTGTCTCTGGGACACGTTATCAGCAAGTCTGGAGTTCGTCCCGATCCACGGAAAACAGCCGCCATCGCCAACTTCCCGCCGCCCACTGACAAGAAGGCCGTGCGCCGATTTCTGGGCCTGTGCGCCTATTATAGGCGGTTCGTGAAAAACTTCGCCCGCATCGCCGATCCTCTCACTAACCTTACCAAAGCCGACGTGGAGTTCAAGTGGGAAACGCCACAGGAACACGCTTTCCAGGAGCTTAAACATCGCCTCCAGACGCCTCCGTTACTTGCCCATTTCGACGAATTCACCGAGACAGAAATACATACTGACGCACGCAGCGTAGGTCTTGGCGCCGTTCTTGTGCAGAGGGCTGACGGACTTGAAAGGGTTATTAGTTACGCCAGCCGATCGCTATCCAAAGCAGAAGCAAATTATTCCACAACAGAAAAGGAGTGCCTCGCCATCATCTGGGCTAGGTCGAAATTTCGCCCCTACCTCTACGGCAGGCCCTTCAAAGTTGTGAGCGACCACCACGCCTTGTGTTGGCTAGCCACCTTGAAGGACCCTTCAGGTCGCCTCGCACGATGGAGCCTGAGACTTCAAGAGTATGACATTACTGTAATTTACAAGTCCGGCAAAAAAGACTCCGACGCCGACTGTCTCTCTCGTGCGCCTGTCGACCAACCGCTACCCGACGACCCGGATGACGAGTACTTCTTGGGAACCATAACTACCGACGACTTCGCTGAACGACAGCGGACCGACCCGGAACTTAAGGCCCTAATAGAATACCTCGAAGGCAGGACCGCTGAAGCCCCGAAGGTATTCAAGCGCGCACTTGCGTCGTTCTTTCTACGAAACGGTCTTCTACAAAAGAAAAACTTTTCACCGCTTCGAGCTAAGTACCTCCTTGTGGTGCCTTCAGCTCTGCGACCAGAACTCCTGCCGGCCCTGCACGACGATCCGACGGCAGGGCACCTCGGGGTTTCTCGCACGCTCGCGAGGATACAAGAAAGGTACTACTGGCCACGTCTTACCACCGACGTCACTCGTTATGTGAGGACATGCCGGGACTATCAGCGACGCAAGACACCGCCGACAAGGCCAGCGGGACTTCTGCAGCCAATTGGTTCACCCTGCCGACCTTTCCAGCAGATTGGTATGGACCTACTGGGGCCGTTCCCGACGTCGACTTTCGGAAACAAGTGGATCGTGGTAGCTACCGACTACCTCACCCGCTACGCCGAGACAAAAGCCCTGCCAAGAGGCAGTGCATCCGAGGTAGCTAAGTTCTTCGTCGAAAATATCGTCCTACGTCACGGCGTCCCGGAGGTCCTTATCACCGACAGAGGAACGGCATTCACTGCCGACTTAACTCAAGCGATCTTGGCATACAGCCAAACAAACCACCGCCGGACGACAGCATACCACCCACAGACCAACGGCCTCACCGAGCGGCTTAACAAGACGATCGCCGACATGCTGTCAATGTACGTCGATGTCGAACACAAGACGTGGGACGCCATTCTTTCGTATGTGACCTTCGCATACAACACGGCGGTGCAGGAGACGACGCAGATATCTCCATACAAATTGGTCTACGGAAGGAGCCCGGCAACAACGCTCGATGCCATGTTACCCAACGTCACCGACGAAGAAAACCTCGATGTGAGCGAGTACCTTCAACGCGCCGAAGAAGCCCGACAACTTGCGCATCTCCGTATCAAGAATCAACAGACGACTGACAGCCACCGTTACAACCTTCGACGACGCTTCGTGGAATACCAGCCCGATGATCTTGTTTGGGTGTGGACGCCGATACGCCGACGTGGACTAAGTGAAAAGCTTCTGCGACGGTACTTCGGACCGTACAGGGTGGTTCGACGTCTTGGCCCACTTGATTACGAGGTTGTCCCCGACGGCATCACGAACTCTCAACGACGCCGATCGCGACCTGAAGTCGTACATGTCGCGCGCCTCAAGCCGCGACATGTTTTTTTGTATTATAGTTGTATCGTAATTTATTCAGTGTACTTTCTAGCAATATTATTGTACCTTCATCTTTAGTTAAACCATCGGGACGATGCCTTTTTTTCAGAGGGGGGCAATGCCACGTTCTATTTCCCAAGTTTTTGTTATCGTCCCAAAACACCACACCAGTCTCAGCGCGAATCGCGCCTGCAGTTTTCGAGAAGGTTCCGGACTGTAGTAGATCATTTTGATAAGATCACGCCCACTGTGCGAACGGTACAGATTGTTCTGAAACCTACGCCGCCGCTAGCGATAACGCTAGAACATTCGACGGCAAGAGTATAAATGCCGACGCGCTTCGCCGCCTGTCAGTTGTTGATCGAAGGCCGACGCTCCGTTCGCCGCTATCAGTCCGAGACTGCTATCTGTGCGAGACTGCTGCTGTAATTGGACTTTCCGTTTACCGGGCATAGGTTCGCCCAAATAAACAGTTAAATCCCAAGACGAAGTCTCCTGTCTTCGGCCACGTCACGACCCCGTGACTATATGATAAAATGACGGGCATGAATAATGCTCACAATATTCATGTTTATTTGTGCCTATTGTTCACCTTCCAATACCCTACGTGTACCTGTATTTCTGGAACACAATTTTGTGTGGCTAGTAGTTGTATGAAACATTGAATGTATGTACATATTCCTTCCACGCATTCACATATCCATGTTCATAGAAATGAAGTCCTATCATCATTGTTCACGCGTGTCGAACAAGAAAATCTTCTGTTGAAATGTCATTGAAGTCTGTAAGAATACTTTTTTTCTAAAAAAGCCAGACAGACAGACAGACAGACAGACGCACCGACCAAGATTTCTGAATCGAAATACCCAAGAAGACTGTCATCTTTAAAAATGTTGTTATCGTTCTCGCTTCATTGTTAAAAAAATCACCACGGAAATCTTCGCTGACTGGTTGTGCGGCTATTGAATATTTCCCTTAGAGTATGTTGGCACATTTAGATTACTGTATTTTTCGTCGTGGTTAACAGCGCGAAACACCCGGACAGGAGCGAGAGAAGGACACGGTACAGCGCTGTACCGCGTGTCCTTCTCTCGCTCCTGTCCGGGTGTTTCGCGCTGTTAACCACGATGAATGCTCACCAACTAGCCCAGTTTTCCATCTTGCTCAACTGTATTTTACTTTCTAAGATATGATCAGAAATTATGAGCCCTCTTCTCTTCTTACCTTCTCCGCAAACTACAGCTATGTCACTGCTTCGCTTGCTAAATAAGGTATTCCAAAAAATCCAAAACTTTTTCACATAATCAGGACAGAACAAAAGCTTAGGATTGGAGAAAGATATTGTGAGCTGCGTAACTCGTATGGTTTTAAAGTAGTGAACAGCCGCAATGTGTCATTAGAGCAAAGCGCGTTTTTAAAGTAGAGGCTGTGTCGTGCGTGATGACGCATACAACAGTGAAACTGGGAACCAGGTCTGAAGTGTTTTAGGGCCGAGATAGCTTTGCTCCGGTGTAGTTGGCAGCACCGCATTGTTAGTGAACGACTGGTTTCGAATTTTTTCGATTCTGGATTGCCTGCGTTATTTCAATCATGGAACACTTCAAATAGATATTTCAAAGTTCCCAACTGAAGCTCGCGAAGATGTTGGGCCCAGACACTGCTACATACATCAACTTCAGCACATCACAACTAACCACAATTGACGCTAACCCAGCGTGACGCCTGTATCAAAGTAGTACATATGTAATATTCATAAAATTGTGTAGGCAGCCCTGCAACCTCTATTGATGTTTCACAAATATCATCGCCTATTTGAACTCGCTGATGGCCTTTGGAGAGGTGTCTTGGCAATAGTGAATTCCTTGTAATACCTATAAACTCATGTGTCGCACACACCCATGCAAGTGGAGTTGTTCCGCTATGTCCAGCACGAATACATAGTTCATTGTGACCTTAACGCGTTGTAAATCACGTATTTATCCATAAAACGCACCAGAGCAGCTAGTGTAAGGAGACCTGATTTTGGTATGATTCCGTCTGCAGGAATCAAATCATCATTGTTCATGGTCTGTGTAGTTTTCTGTGAGGAAGAGAGTCGACCCTGCTGCTTACGTAAAAGCGCTGCATAATCTCATTCTCTGTGGGTAATGATCTCTGTTGTCTAACGTCGTAGACTGGGGACAAGCTCTTTGGGCGCAGAACGCCATGCCTGGTGCCTTGGAGGGGTCTAGCTTGTTAAAGTTGGTGAACCAGCACTCGAAATGACCAATGTAAGCAGAAAACCATGCTAGGATGTGGTTAGATGTATTTTTCAATGAGAATATGGCCTGCTTTACTGGCGATTGTGCTTATGGTGACGGCACGGTGGGCTACGCGGGAGTCACTGAGTACATTTGCGCGCTTCTCGTCGAACCGGCTGATGGCGACGGCCACCTGAATGGCAGTGCTCGAGGAGGAAGCTTATACTGATATGGCGTAAACGACCAAAGCAACGCCTCCATGCATTGACCGAACAAGCTTCTATGACTGAGACACTGCGTACTTATCGCTATTATCTTACCAGGATACGTCTACAACTCTGCTTCTCTAAGAGATTTCTGCTTCTACGCGAAGGCCCAACGTTGCTATGGCCCATCTGCCCATGTTTCGCAGTGGGCGCACCACTTTACCCGACGGTCGGATAACATGTGCCCTTTCCTTTGCCTCTTTGATTTCCTCCAGTGTATTGTACATTCCCAGCTGAAAAAATCTGCAGCGTGAGCTGCATCGGCGTCACCGAGAAGAAGACGCTCGCTCTAGCATAAAGCAGGTGCCACTGCTACGGGCCTACGTGTGCTGTCGTAAGATTCAGTAATTAAAATACTCCTGATCACAGCGGTCATGTCACGCTCACTCTCTCTCTCTTGGGAGGCCGAAACTTCTCTGGTTTGCGAGGTCGCACATCGCCACAAGTTGTTGGGTGTGCGTGTAGGTCAGCATAATTAGGTGGTTTTCATGCTTCCATAGATAATGGTGTATTGTTCATTCCGCTCTGTCTTCTGCCAGACATGAAGGTTCACGACTCACGTAAAGTGGCACGCTAAGAATGAGTGGATTATTCACTGATTGAGAGAATATGCTCTGAAAGGCTACAGCGCTTGTTGGAGACCCTCCTGATAAGGCGGATCCGCCTTTTTCGTGAGCCGGAGTATTGTTTGGCTATTTGCACGATGAATACACGATAATACAGAGATGCGTATTGACACAACTTTAGGAATTGTGTACTCTTTGTATGCAGAATGAATCGCTTTCTGCCAGGGCTTTCAGTCTTTGTGACGGCATCTGCACCTGCGGGCTCTACAGAAGAGGAGCTCCAATTTTCCCGGTGAATACCTGACGCCTGTGGCTGATAGAAAGAACTCTGTGTAGTCGATGGTCTCCTAGGAGGGGAGATTATTTCTGGCCATAACTTGCCTACGGCACACCAGATCGTTTTGTCGTCTATGTAAATGGTATGTCTGGTGCCTTGAATCTTGCCCAGAAACTGCTATGGACCAACAATAGCAATATGGCACAGGAGCGGACAAGTCTCGGACACACTCGGGGGGCCCCTATGGCTCAATTTTAGTTTGTCCATTTTGATCACGGCGACCTAATTGATTTGTAGGGTTTAACGTCCCAAAACGACTACATGACTATGAGAGACGCCGTAGTGGAAGGCTCTGGAAATTTAGACCACCTGGGGTTCTTTAACGTGCCCCCAAATCTGAGTACACGGGCCTACAACAATTCCACCTCCACCGGAAATGCAGCCGCCACAGCCGGGATTTGATACCGCGACCTGCGGGTCAGCAGCCGAGTACCTTAGCCACTAGACCACCGTTGCGGGGCAATCACGGTAACCTAAAGCAGGGTGCTGAATTCCCCAACGGCGAATGTTACGGAAGCATGAAATCCTGCCCCAGGTTGAGCGTTGAGATTGCGTTGACAATGAACGAGTCATGCGAACAATTCAAAGCCATCTTCAGGTCAAGACTGAGAATGACCCTCAGTGTCGTGGGTGTTACTATGAAGTATCTGAGTCTTGATGAACCTCATAGTATACTGCGTTGAAAGACTAGGCCTAAATTTCACCTTGTCAAGAGCAAACAGCCCGTCTAGGTTCGATCAATATTGTGATTCTGTTGTTCAGGCAATGCTCTATACCACTTTCTGCACACTCCCTAGGGGAGATGGGCTGTTGGGTTTTGAAGATTGGAGGCTTGTGGTGCTTAGGAATGAGGATAACCCACGTTATCTTGCACATGTCAGACGCCGCAGCATACTTCCATGGTTTCGTCCGGGAGAACCTCGACTGAATCTTCGTATAGATCTTCCTCTAGATGTACCATTGCAGATGACGCGGCATTTTTCTATCCACCTATTGCTGCCTTAAAAACCTTACGCAGGCTGAGAATTGGTTGAGATGCCACTGAGGCACTTTATATTCAGGTTTACTCATCAAAACAGGGCTTATAAGTCCTATTCTAAGCAATTTCGTTACCCTCCGAAGTGACTAAAGACTCAAACTGCTGGGCACCACTTTGAAGCACACTCGTCCTTATTCACCGGCTGGTACCCGGCGATATATTGTTCTGCCTCTAGAGACAAAGTGTATGCTCCACTTACGCACGTTGTCGGGCAAATTGATTGCAGTTCATCATTCTTATTAGTATAGCCACCACAACAACGACTCAAATGATTGACACTAGCGCTGTGTGTCTTTCTTTTTTGTTTCCTTGTTGTGGTGCGCTATACCCACATGAGTAACGATGCCCCACTAATAGACCATGGGAGTAGCTGTGGGGAGCTAATGAACGGACCACGGGACTTTAGACAACATCATCAGAGCAGAATCTGGTTTAAACTCCAATAAGTCAGCGCCAGGTCATGATACTCCTCTATCTGTTTGAAATGACCGAGTTCTTCCGGCTGGCCCCGGAAATCGAAATATGGACTTACCATACGTAAACAAGACACTGAAAAATTCAATAAATTGGTTTCATTGAAATGCAACGAAAAAAACTCCGCCAACACACCATTATTTACGTAGTTTGTGTGCAAGCGTATTGCCCCGGTTGCTACGCCACCATACACCTATGTTCAGAGCAATATTTAGTAAAAAAGTACTTTCTGTAGCTTTAGGAAACCTTCAGTTTTTCATTTTTCTCGATATATTCCCAAATCAGTAGAATGAAAAAATTTGTTTTCATGTCTTTCAGCTTTAGATGCTGGCAATGCTTCAGCTCGGCGACTTGGTGCTGTCTTTTTTTACGCAGCTTTGTCACTTCAAGTCAAGTTCACAGTTATGTAAGCTTGTCTCTTTAAAAGATTACAAGGAGACGTGAAATTATTTTGCTTGACTCTTCTCACAATATACCAACACTTTTCTGAAGTCGGGTGCACATTGTATCAACATTTACACATTTTGGTTGTGCAATGATGACAAAAATGATTTATTTCCTTCATTTGGAAGCAAGCATGTATGTACTCTTTACACATATGAAGACTTTCTTTATTTGTGGACAGGTATACAACACGTCTTCTTTCCTGTTTTGAACAAAAAGATAAGAAATGCACAGTTCGTTACAGATATTTGAATGAGTATAATATATCTTTAACCTCAGCATTACAGTGTTGTGTATCTTTAAACATCAGGACATGATTTTAACGTCTTGAACATAGCCCACAAATGAAAGGAAGAGAATGTTGGGGACACACCAGAGCGGTCAATCATTCACCAAATGGTTTTGAACAAACCCTCAAATACCGACACCCAGCCACCCACGTTAGTACATCGCACATCACGACTTGACTTCTATTCTCCGGGCCATTATTGCGCTGTTTCCAGGACAATGAGCACTAATAGAACATAGTCCAGCTATTATTAATTGATTACACCAAGATTGGGCTGATGGACCACTAATATTGAAGTCCGGTCATTTACTTCTGAAAAGAGGCTTCGAGCACAACAATGGCACACTCCCTGGCGGGGCCGTAGGAGAACGTCGCAACATGTCCTCCTCCACAGTTGACGCAAAAGTAACTCCTTAAAAAGCTGCACTGTTGGTGGTGGTGAAAAGCCGCGCACAGCTTGCAGCGTGCCGGTGACTTGCAACAACGAGCCTGATGCCCATACCCGAAGCAGTTCATGCACTGAATCGGCATCCGCTGGCAGGGCTTCACCTGGTGCTCTTCTCCATCAATCATGACAATGGTGGGTATCACAGTCACTTCCGGGTCGAACACCAATATTGCCGTGTTCTTCGGCGTCTCAATACAGCCGCCGTTTTCGAGGCGATTATAGGATATGGCGCGTCGCATCACTATGACTCCCACCGACAACAGGGCATCCATCACCTCTTCGTCCTTGACATACAGCGGCACGCAGCGTATCTTGGCCATGTCGCACGTATACCAGGAGGATAGCTTGACCTGTACCGCCACGCCCAGCAGGCTCTTTATGCTTTGCAGCTTGATGACGCTCATGCCATTGCGCAAGTGCACGACCAAACATCCGGTCGCAGTGTTCTTGACTGCGATGACACTCTGGTGGCCGCATAATTCGCGTACAGCCTCGTCGACAGCAGCGCGATCCAAGTCCCAAGCCTTCATGTCATCATCTACGAAAGTAACCATGTGAGGGATTCAAGGTTCGGTTAGACTCGCCTGGTTGTAGCCTCATCTCGTCTTCGGCTTTTGTGGTTCGGCAGCTCAATCGATGTGAGCTTACCTTGCCTTAGTTCTCTACCTTTCGAGCCATTTGCGGCAGAATTGGTGGTATTTTCACTGCGTAAAAAGTGGCAAGACGTCGTTACCATTGCGGTATGAACTCCAACAGTTTCCTCCATGGCGCAAGGTGATGCGAATTCGTAACTGCTTGCCCTCATTTCCCCGAAGACACCTACTTTGCGAGCTTCCCTGAAGCACACCCGCTTGGCTGTATCGTGATATCCCCCCCCCCCCAGAATAGCTCTCGCATGGAGCCTCTTGATATTCGTTCTGTGCCGCACTCTGCTTCGGATTGTCGCAGCCGTGTGCGCCGGAATAGAAAACGTCATCGTATCCATTACTTGCCAGTAATTGGCGCGTATGTTGGCTCGTCATCACTATTGCCGGATCTGCCTTGATTGTAAGTGGGTTATGTAGTTCACAGGTCGGGAATATGAGCTTCGCCGCGATGGCAGCTACTTCCCTGAGAGGGTTATAGAGCTATCGCGAACTGTACGCAAATTTGAGCATGGTTTTGCAGATTTGCACACCAGCGAGGAGAATGCCGTAAAGACGCGCTGCGCATATGCGTGCAGGTGTCACTCTTTCAGAGTTATTTATTTGCGATTGTTTGTTCAATACTCAACACCGCGCTTCTATGCCTGTATGAGAGATGAAAGCTCGAAACGAAGCATTGTGTGAAATATTTTACGAGTAGACGTGCAAGTCGGAAAACGCTGCTGACATGCAGATGAATGTTTTTAAATGACTACTTTGAAAGAGAACGTGAACAAAAGTGCGCATTCAAGGGAATAAATTGAACAAAAAAGCAAATATTGTCGTTTTCGGAAAGAAAAGCGTCTGAAGAAATGTTGCAAGGTGAATTTCTTCACCATAACTCAGATGGAAAACCTGCGTTCTCACGGCTGTTTTAAAGGCCCCGCCGCAGTGGTCTAGTGGCTAAGGTACTCAGCTGCTGACCCACAGGTCGCGGGTTCGATTCCCGGCTGCGGCGGCTGCATTTCCGATGGAGGCGGAAATGTTGTAGGCCCGTGTACTCAGATTTGGGTGCACGTTAAAGAAACCCAGGTGGTCGAAATTTCCGGAGCCCTCCACTACGGCGTCTCTCATAATCAAATGGTGGTTTTGGGACGTTAAACCCCACAAATCAAATCAATCATTAACGGCTGTTTGAACAATAAGTCACTAACTGATGAAATCATGTTGGGCCATCGGATTGACGACAAAAGTACAACTGTGGTCGTTAGTGCAGTCGTAGCCTTGCTACTAGCAAGTTCGCTGGATATGTGCCTGTAACATTTTGTCTACTTCTTGCTAAAAGATGCCGAAAGGACATGGTTCGAGAATCGGGAGTCAGCACTTCGCTCCTAGGATCTCTTTCGTGGCGCATTCCTAGAGATTTTCACAAGCGTTGCCCGCAAAGAAAGGGTCGCTACATTGGGGAAGACCAGGGTGCAGCTGCCAAACGAGAATGTCACCATATTCCCGGAAGAGATGGCGAAACTGTTTCTACACGCCGATACTGCCATGGCTGAAAGACAAGGAGCTCCAATTCCTCATGCGGGGTGTCAAGTAAGAGGTGTTCATGGGAATTGTTCGCAACCCGCTCAAGACCGTTGACAAGTTCATCACCGAGGCCACGACAACCGAGAAACCACTTAAGATGCGCACGAGGCAGTATGACCGTCGCTCTTCAACAGCAAGCTACGCCGAAAGCCCATGCGCACAGCACGGAGGACCTGCGCGAGACGACCCGACAGATCGTGCGGGAGGAGCTACGGAACCTTTTGCCTTCATCGTAGGCCCAAGTGGATTGAATTGCTGACACTGTCGGCGAAGAAGTTAGGCAAACCTTTGGGGTTTGCGAAGCTCCGCAGCCTCAGCCGCAAGCGATGAGTTACGCTGCTAAACCCAACGCAAGGTTCTCCCTTCACATCCACGTCAAGAGGCGGCACCATCGCAGTTCCTCCGCCAGACATTACCGTCACCACAACCGACGCCACCCCCCGCCCCTTCAGGCCGGCACAGCGTACCGAGAAATACGGAAGTGTGGTGCACCCCCGATTACCGCCCGCTCTGCTACCACTGCAGGAAGCTGGCCACACCTAACGCTACTGCCAGTACGGACAGATGAGACTGCTAGCTTCGCCATCAATACACCGCGTCCGCAGCCAGGGGAATGGCCACGTGACATCACCGACTACCAGACAGGAGCACAATGGACACCACAAAGTCCTTTCCCGTTCTCCGTCACCCTGCCGCCCCTATGTCACCACGCTACCGGCACTTCTCTGGCCTGACTCAGGGCCGGTCTCCTAGCCCTGTATCTCGGAAGCTAAGAGCAGCAACTAATAGAGGTGTGGTTGCTGTGCGACGAACTACTGAAGATCCTCTGAGGACGACGATGCCGCGAAGGAACTTTCTGAACACGACGCGAACCAGGCACAGATCTGACGATGGAACCTCACTTACCGAAGGTGGCCTGACGACGCAGCAGGGAAGCAGCGGATCAAGCCGACGCAGCCGTGACCCCACGCCATAATCTTACTGCAACACGAGGCGACAAACTTGCGACCTCGAAGTACTTATCAACGCCCATAGTGTGACAGCTCTCGTCGATGCCAAATCTGATTTTCGTGTCATCAGTGGAGCATTCGCCACGAAGTTGTAGAAAGTCAAGCACGCCTGGGAAGGCCCTGAAATAAGGACCGCTGGAGGCCACCTAGTAACGCCAAAGGGATTCTCCACAGCGAGAGTCTGCATTAACAACCGCATTTACCCCGCAACTTTCGTTGCACTACAGCGGTGCTCGAGAGATGTCATCCTGGTATGGACTTTTTAAGCGTTCATGGTGCAGTAATTGATCTCAGATCTTAGTCAATAATGCTATCAACAGAACAAGCATTACTGCCACACATGCCACTTGGAAAGCAGGCCTTGAATGTACTCGATAATCGAATCACCATTCCCTCTTGCTCCAACATAATCATCTCTTTCGGCCCAGTCGGCTTACAGAAATCAACACATCTGCAAGGCGTACATGAATGCGACCAACACCTGTTAATCAACGACGAGATTTGCGTCGTAAGAGCAATAACCAATCTGAGAAGGGGAGAGCAAGTAATGCTCACAAACTTAAGCAACGAATACGAGCGCGTGAGCAAAGGCACGACGGTCACCTATTTCGAAGAAATTGCGGAAGCCTGTGACGGTATGGTCCTCGCCGAGTCTACTGAACCTGTTTCGCCGAATAAAGGTGTCCAATGACTTCCTTATTATTCCCATACTTCCGAAGCATAAGCATGAACAGCTGAAAAGCCTGCTCTGGCAATACGAGGACTGCTTTTGTCGTCGTCGAACATTCGCAAGACACCGGTAGCAAACATCACATCATAACAGAGGAGAGAACTAGTCCGTTCCTTCAGACCCCATACGGAGTTTCGATGCCAGAGCAGGAGGCAATAAGGTAGCAAGTCGACGAAATGCTACGCGGCGACATCATTCAATCTTCCCAAAGTCTGTGGGCATCACCAGTGGTGTTCGCATCCTACGTTTTTGCGTCGATTCTCGCCACCTGAATGAAATCATGAAGAAGGATGTGTATCCTCTCCCACGGATAGACGACACTCTTGACCGACTCCACAACGCGAGGTATTTTTTCGTCAATGTACCTCAAGACCGGCTATTGGCAAACAGAAGTTCACGATACCGAGAGAAAACCGTCTCTATAACAACAGACTGCCTCTTCGAGTTGAAGGTGATATCTTTTGGTCTTTGCGCGGATCCCACGACTTTACAACGTGTTATGGATACTGTACAGGCCGGCTTGAAGTGGCCGACTTGCCTTGTGTACTTGAACGACGTCGTTGTGTCCTCCTCAATCTTCGACAAACACCTCCGGTGCCTCAAGCACTAAAAACCTCCGGACTCACCCTCAAGTGACACAAGTGCCGCTTCGCGTACGAAGAACTCATGTTCTTGGGCCATGTGATAAGCAAATCCGGAGTACGCCCCAACCAACACAAAACAACCGCCATCACTGCATTCCCGCCACCCACCAACAAGAAGGCCGTTCGCCGATTGCTCGGCCTATGCGACTATTACAGCTGATTTGTCCAAACCTTTGCCCAGATCGCCGAACTACTCACTAACTTTACCACGTTCAACGTAGAATCCAAGTGGGAGAAGCCACAGGAGGAAGCATTTTAAGAACTGAAATGACGCCTACAGACGCCTCTGTTACTTGCGCGTTTCGACGACTTTGCCGAATCAGAAATACGTACAGACGCAAGCAGTGTACTGATGTACAAGAAAGAGTCTTCAGTTATGCAAGCCGGTCGATATCGAAGGCAGAGACCTACTATTTTACAACAGAAAGGAAGTGCCTTGCAATTATCTGGGCTACAAAAACTTTTGCCCCTACATTTACGGCAGGCCCTTTAAATTTGTAAGAGTCCAACACGCCTTGTGTGGGATGGCAAACCTGAATGACCCATCGGGTTGTCTCGCAAGGTGGAGTGTGAAACTGCAAGCATTCGACATTTCCGTCGTTTACAAGTCCGGAAGAAAGCACTCCGACGCCGTCTGCCAGTGTCGTGCCCCCGTTAAACCACCACCGAAGGACGACGCAGACGATGACTGCTTCTTGGGAACAGTAAGGGCCGACGACTTTGCCGAGCGACAACGAGCTAACCCGGAACTCAGGAGCCTTGTAAAATACCTCGAGCGCAAGGCCATCGTTGTTTCAAAACTATTCAAACGAGGAATTGAGTCGTTTTTTCTGCGGAACTGTGTTCTCCTGAAGAAAAACTTCTCTCAACTTCGGGCCAACTACGTCGTCGTAGTACCTTAAGCGCTACGTGCAGAAGTTTTCGATGTTCTACATGACGACCTGATGGCTCAACACCTTGGTGTTTCCCGTACGCTCGCAAGAATAATGGAGTAGTACTACTGGCCACTCCTCTCCGCTGACGTCACTCGTTATGTGAAGACATGCCACGACTCCGAATCACGAAAGACACCGCCAACTACGCCAACAGGACTTCTACAGCCCATCGAGCCCCCTCACAAGCTGTTCTAGCATATCGGCATAGACTTACTGGGGCCGTTCCCTACGTCAAATACCGGGAACAATTGGCGCGTCGTAGCTACCGACTACCCCACGTGCTACGCCGAGAGAAGGGCCCTGCCGAAAGGCAGTGCCTTCGAGGTAGCATAGTTCTTCGTGAAGAACATCGTCCTGCGTCACGGTGCTCCACAGTTCCTCATTACTGCGGTTCTTTACGGCGAACCTAACTTAGGCAATCCTGAGGTACAGCCAGACAAGTCGCCGCCTGACCACCGCCTACCATCCCAGGACCAATGGCCTCACGCAGCGTCTTCATAAGACCATCGCCGATATGCTGGCCATGTAAGTGTCGTCAAGCACAAGACGTGGGATGGAATCCTTCCATACGTGACCTTCGCGCACAATACGGCCGTGCAAGAAGTGACGCAGATCACGCCGTACAAGTTGGTCTATGGAAGGAGCCCGGCAACGACGCTCGATGGCATGCTTGCAAACTTTGCTGACGAAGAGAACCTTGACATCACTGCCTACCTTTAGCACAGGAAGAAGCTCGTCAACTCACCCGCCTTCGCATCATGAATCAACAGGCGACCGATCGCTGCCGTTACAATCTTCGACGAAGCTTCGTGAAGTACCAGCCCGGGTACCGTGTTTGGGTATGGACGCCGATCCGCCGACGTAGGCTCAGTGAAAAACTTCTGCGACGGTACTTCGTACCGTACAGAGTTGTTCGACGTCTCGGCCCACTTGACTAAGAGGTTGTTCCGACGGCATCGCAAACTCTCAACGCGCCGGGCCGACCTGAAGTCGTCCATGTTGTACGCCTCAAGCTATTTCATGCGCGAACCTGACGACTGTATTTCGCTGTTGTAACTGTGCTTTATTGCTTGTACTTATTGTTTATTTCCCTTTTATTGCACCTTAGGCTTTGGTTACAGCATTGGGACGATGCCTTTTTCAGAGGGGGGCAATGCCACGCTCCTTTCTTCTATTTTTGTAGTTCTGTTTCAATATGCTCCGCGCAAACCTCGCCTACGGTGTTAGAGAAGCTTCGAGACTGTAGTAGATCGTTTTCTTAAGATTATACGCCCACGTCTTGAACCTTTGAGATTTTTCTAGAACCAACGTAACCGCTAGCGATAAGCCAGATTGTTCAATGGCAATATTATAAATGCCGACACGCTCCACCGCTAGTCAGTTCTTCGACGGCTGGTGCCCTGCTCGTCCCTATCAGTGCCAGCTTTTTGCAGTAATCTGACTTTCCTTTTACGTGGCCACATGTTCGGCCCTAATAAACAGTTTATTATTCGACCCGCACCCCACCACGGTGGTCTAGTGGCTAAGGTACTCGGTTGCTGACCCGGAGGTTGCCGGATCGAATCCCGGCTGCGGTTGCTGCATTTCCGATGGAGGCGGAAATGTTGTAGGCCCGTGGGCTCATATTTGGGTGCACGTAAAAGAACCCCAGGTGGTTGAAATTTTCGGAGCCCTCCGCTACGGTGTCTCTCATAATCATATTGTGGTTTTGGGACGTTAAACTCCACATATCAATCAATCAATTATTCAACCCGCTGTCTGCTTCCTTCGTCCACGTAACGAACACGTGACAACAATCACACAAAACGTCATGCAGTCTGAATGAAGGAATACTTCTAAGCAAAAATTTTCGCTTGTTCATTCGTATTTATGTTGTCTGCTTGCCACGCGAGACGGCTCAAGTACGATCACATCCATATCGCCCAGAAATATTGCTTTAAATCCTGCGTTCATACGTGTGCGACTGTAGATTAGAAAACAAATTTATTGCATACTCGAGGCATAATATTAACAATTCAATATTCTGTGGTCAGTTTTTATACTAAAGAAGCCTACATAAGTAACTATTAAAACTGTAGTGTTTATAACGCTGCGCTGACAATGCGAAGCTATGCACGAAAAGGCGTTTTCTACGCATTGATAAGATGGTGCGGTGCTGACACCTACCTTGAAATCTTCAATATATGTCCTCGAAGATGATGTGCGCACGCTTCGCGCTCTTTATAATGGGTTTTATCCTTTCGTTTTCTGAGATTACCGCCACATCGCGCTCATGTATTACAAAGCACCTCCAGAATCTCATTCACCGATTTTCTCGCGCATAACATCAAGTAAATGTTGTATTCATTGTCTTTGGGCGCAAAACAATCGTTTTTTGACGACATTCGCTGTTAAACATGCAGATACGGGGCCAATCGTTCCCTTCGATATCTCCTAGTAAGTATTTTTTAACACCACTTCCGCGACTGAAGTAGGTCAGTGAAATTGTGGTGGACCCCGACATGAAATACTTTCGTGGTAAAAAAATGCCACTACGAGAATTCGAACGTGCAATCTTCGAGCTTCCCATCGAACACGCTAACGACTGCGTCATTCTGACTTCTTTATCAAGCATGATGTTTAATGGAATGCGTATGAGAATAGTACACAATATCGCACACAGTTGCACTGTTACAGTCTTATAGTGACAATAAGAGTACAAGCCATGCTTTGAAAGAAACTCGAAGGCTGAAGTCCTATAGTCTAGGGAAAGTTCGTCATCATGCGCTGCACAACAAAAGTGGCGAGGCTAGGCACCTAACCAAGATGGGGTACCAATCCAGTCGAAAGTCAAGATGTATGCATTCTTCGCTGCAGAATGACTTGTTACGTGTCTTACGAATTCATAGTTCAACTTTAGTTTCGTAAGTCGCATACTCGAGACAGATCGGATCTGACTTGCAACAAAATTTTCACATTTATTGAACCCAAACAACTGCTGCCTTTAAAGATTATCGCTGTGATAATGGAAAATTCGCTATGCTTTTAATACAAATCACAACAGCGAAAAACAAAATCAAGTCGACTGAGGAACAGGTAAAGTTCAGCGTAAGTTACTGCCAAGTTTAGTTTTCGTTCCTCGTTCGTTCCAAAGGCAACAAGGTTTATGATGCCTCTAGGCTCATTCTGTAAGTAGGTGCATACTGCTCATTGAGTATTGTAATGTTTTTCGCGCAACTAACAGCGCAGGTGGGCGGGCGCACTGATCTGTAGCTCTACGAATTAAAGCAACTATTTACGACTTCGCCAAAACAAATGCAGTGCGCTGGAAAATTATCCCAGTTATATTGGTTCAATAAGCATTCGAATGAGCAATTCGGTGTTCTCGCACAAGAGTTAGAGCTGGCAAATACGACAAGCGGCTGTCGGTGAGCGGAGGCTTAGGTTTGCTAAAAGTGCTGGAACCGTGTCGCATTGATGTTCATCGCTTCTTGACTGGACCCCGTGTGCAATAAAAATTTTTCATTCAGATTAACTCATGCCACTGCCATGCTGTATTGTCATTCGTACTCGTCGAAATCACGTATTCTGAAGCCAAGAAGTGCCAATGACACTTGGATGGACTCGGTTGGTAGGCTTAACCTTTAGTAGGAAATAATTGTGGTAGAAGCAGAATGGTAGAAGCCAAACTCGCAAGAGCTTGTCTCGGCGCATGTCGCAGGTAAAAGCTTCCGCATTTTAGCGTTGCACGCACTTTGGCAGTTAATTGGAAGTACGAGGCTCAGGTAGTTGAGTCTATCAGAATTGCCAGAGTTGTGTGTAGTGCTGGTGACATCAAGTGGCGGCTGTATTCTCGTGTGCCGTACGTTGGAAGGAGTAATTGGAAGCCTCAGCTAACTTATTTACCCACAACTGCGCGGCGATGTAACCAAATGATAGTTGATGTTCACAGCGACACTTCTAGTCTTGTAAACATCCCACTAAAGCAGCACATCGCGCATGTCAAACCTATTTAAGAAAGTGCAAAAAATGGAAACTTTTGCAGCTGGATCCTACACACTACAAAAATTGAGGCGTTGTTGAAACCGCAAGATAAAAAAACGCACTAGAAAGGGCGATGTCTGGCGTTCGTTTCTTTCGACCATAAACATACTTCTCTGCGCATTCCAGAGAGAAACAGTACAAATAAGTAACTTCACATACTGCCGTTTGCTTTTCCGCGATGCTTCCATCACCTACCAACCTTCCAAAACGCCATCGTCATCCAGGTTGTTGCCAAGTCATCCACCGAACACGTATTGCACTGCTACCATCAGCCACCATTTTCCACCGTCACCGCCACTGGCTTGCCACTACCACCACCACCTGTCTCCATTTTTCCACTCTCACTGTCATCATCATCTATTACTACCGCTTCAGCTTCAAGCATATCCACTAATGATTGCACCTTATTCACTATTATTTCCATCATATCTACCAATGATCTCATGATTTTATTAGGAAGGTGTTCAATAAAGAAGATGTCGATGGGGGGCTTCGCCATGGGGACGGCGGCTCGACCTTTCTTCAACATCATTTTCGTGGCGTAAAAACCGGGAGATTGGGCCTTCAGAGGGGAGACGGAGGGCAAATCACGACTTCTCGACCGCATCTGCAGCCTGGAAAATTTTGTGAAGCCACCATTACGTCAAGCTTGTGAGCTAGGCCAAGCTGCCGCCGAGACCCGGGGGCACGACTCCGGCTGGAACTAAGACCACCAGGATCATTCGTGGAGTAACGTGAGTGCACACATAGTCAGGAGGTTTGTGAGGCGGGAGCCCTCAAGTCTATCACAGCTCCGTCTTGACTCGTCCTTCACGATGACGGCGAGATATTCGCAAGTCAAGGCAGTCCATCGAGATCATCGACGCACATCTTCGCAGTGCAGCCCCGTGAGTGCAGGCATCATCTAGAAGCTCGCGAGACGGAAGCCCTCACGCCTACTTCGGCTCCCTTCTAACTCGCCCTTCATGACAACGGCCCGATATTCACAAAATCATCAAGACGAATGACGACTCGACAATTACGAATATTCGTTGTGCGAACCTTGCGTAACGGCAGCCGTTTGACTCCGAATTCGCCTCGTGATAGGGCCGGCCAGTGACCTCTCACGTTTCCGACACTGAAGTGGATCATCGAGGCCCTCTACAAAAGGCGGAGTCAAGTTGGCAAGGCTGTCACGCAATCCATCAATTCCAGTGGATGAGGAGCGCTGTGCACTTTCGGTGGGTAAAAAACCGCCATCGCCACTGCTGCATTGCTGTGCACCACGAGTTGTCTGAGTACCTCCGAAAATGCTACGATACATAGGATCGTGTGGCTCACGGTCCGGCTTCCGTATGAACTGCCTCAGTTCGTCTCGCACTACGTCGAAGGCAGGTGCTGCCACTGTATTGCGAGGTGCTTGCAACTTGCTGAGCTCATTCCTGATCACTGATGTTACGAATTCTCGCAGAGCTTCCATGTCATTCCGCAGGCCTCTAGAGAAGGCATGGGCCGGGCCACAGTTTAGGTCGTGATTGTACTGCCGGGCCCGCTGTTGTAGCGTTGTCTTCTTGGCTGTCACTTCGGAACGAAACTCTACAACTGTGCATCGTAGGCTGGTGCACCGGTTTCCAATTTCAATGGCTGCCTGCGGCCTTTGTTCGCGATCAGTACTGCCATAAGTAGCCAGCGCCTGTCGGCGTAATTCATCCCAGATACACAAAGTGGTCTCATGGGTTTCTAACCACGTCTAAGCCAAGTCCTGCAAAGCAAAGTATACACGGCGGAACTTCTCTCTTTTTCTCTCGTCTAGAACATTCAAACTTGCCTGCCATTCTCTCAAAGAAATCCAGCCAATCATCGACGTTTTCATACGAGTCGCAATAGAATACTGGTGGCTGGTGAGGCTGGTTGATCGCCACGCGTGTGCCGGTGTTACCTGAGTGGTCATAGTGGTGGCGTTCAATGTCTAAGTTTCCATTGGCCTGAAATGATGAAGGCTAAACTCGGGTGAATTACCTCGAATACGACGGCTGGCCCTCTGGTGCACAGGTGTCAGTTCCACAGGATCGACTCGCTGGTGGTCGGGGTCTTGCGTACGTGTGGTTTCGATTCATTCCCAGCACCTCCACCAGAAATGTAGGGATACTGAAGCATACGGGCTTCTAAAACAAACCTATTTATTAGGGTAAAGCTGTCCCCACAAGCTAAGGTAACTGTGAGAAAATGGCGAATCCATCGAACACCAAATAAATCCCCAAACTCCTCTTTCTATTCTTCACCAGATGGCCCGAGCACGTGACGCATGCGAGTTAAAGGTTCGGCAATGAGCGCGCGTTGCCAATGTTTCTGTGCTCTAAGGTGAACTACGCTCTATTTTAACGCGACCAACATATCGCAGCAATAAGTTACGACTAAACGGACATATCCAAACACTTCCGGATTCGTTTCGTGTGTGGCAGAATGATTTCGTTTCTTTTCCGAATATTTAAAGTTTGTGTTTATGACAGTGAGATTCACGTAGTCTCTAGTTGGAGAAAGCGCAATTTTTGTACTTGTATATGATGAAAAGATCCGATGTGTTATAAAACTAGATAGCGACATTTGGAGTGTTCGCTAGATAGACGGATGAGCGAACGGACAGCCAGATGGAGAGACTGTTCGCAGTTAATCGATAAAACCCTCAGACACTTTGCCCCACGCATCATCATTCACTCTGTAGATGTGCTGTGATTGGTCACCTCGAATTCGTGTTGTTTTTCAGCAAGCGTCAGCTTGCGCACCTCCAGATGAAGCCGCCTGCTCCACGTGAATCTCGAGCTCCTTCTTCTGCAGCTCAAATTCATGCGTTCGACGCATGGCCAACAGCTGTAAGCCCACGCTTCGAAGGCCTCTGATCCCTCCAAATTTAGACAAGTTAGACAATTTAGTGAGGCGGTTCACATACATGTACCACGTACTGTAGAAAGCCTATTCGATAAAGGCGTAACACAAACACAATCATATCACTCTATGCTACCGCACATAATTTAGTGATAACGATGACATTGATTATGATGATGAATATTCTTTCTTTTGGTCCAAAGAAAAGGTACTTACTTTTTAAAATTATTGGTGTCTTCTTCGCTCCAGTAACCAGTTGAGAGGCCGACGCAATCTTTCAAGCCTCTGAGCGTGAGCTTCCGGCCGAGCACATGTTTCGAATTTTCTATCTATAACTTCTATCCACTTTATGTAGTCGCTAAAAGGTGTCGCCGCTGCAACTTCTCTTAAAGAGGTTAGGTTCTTCTCTGTCGTGAAACGTCATTGGGGCCTTTTTACTTGTAGCCGAAGTTACGCCACACTTGGGGGGTGCCGCCGGCAAATTATCGCCACCATTTGTGATGGGGGCAATTTCTTCTTCGTTCTACGGGCTGCCGTCCTGAATACCGCTCAATTCGCTCATTTCGCTGACCGCTCATTTCAGACAAAATAAGCGGTCATCGGCTCGTTCCGTAAACTCGATGGATTTCACAGCGCAGTGCACATGCGCAGTTCACCTCTCCTGTCACCCTCTGATTCGCTGCGCTAATATGAGCGGGTGCGTGGCTCGTTCTGTAAAAAGGCTGGTTTTCGAAGAGTGCCGCACATGCGCCGTTGGTGTCTCCGCTTGTTCCCTGGGCCCGCTGGCCCACTGAGCCACTCAGCTATTACTCTCTGATAATTGCGCGACGTAAAACAGTTCCTTGGAAAGCACGGCAAGTTTTCTAATGCTGAAAGTCTGAAGGCGTGAGGCTAGCGATGCGATAGGAAATTTTCGACTGCCAAGAGTTCGCTTCGTAGCGTCATGTGGCTTCGTTGTTCAAGGAAGCAAAATATGATACATAGAGCAGAATTATGCAGCTTTTGCTGCTGAAAAAGAAGTCACGCGTCACTATATAGCAGAGTGGCTTGGTATGAGCTGCACAATAAATGAAGGAACACTTTAAATACGAAAGAGACAGAAGTGGTGAGATTACCTTTTTGAGGTAGAGCGCCTATAAATGCTAAATTCTAACACCCTTGCAATTTCTGCTAAATGAGCACCTTATTGCTGGCGTGTGAATAAGTATCATATCTATAGATTCAGTAAATTCGTTGAATGCGATATTATTATAACGTTTAGCTTTCCATGTTGTGGTGGCTATATTTTGCGCGATAATATTTGTACTATTATCTCTTACGCGTGATATACTGACGCCACTGTACACTTGCTTTCCGACACGTATTGATTTGAAATGCCACGATTTCATTCTGTTGTCCATGTACGCTGCTGTTGAAAAAAAGGGGCTGAGATCTTTGCTTTTACAGATCATGTAGTATCCAATTTATTCTCTATATTGCCGGTATTTTACGAGTGTGTGTCACAGTGATCCAACCTCACAATAAAGCATTACTGCATAAGTTTGGCTTAAGTGAACGCTATAAAATCTGCTTTGGTCCCATCAATATTCCGCTTTTACTGAAATGATCAAGAGCTCAGAACGTAGGTGTAACAGCGTTTTCTTTACCTTCAAGAAGAGTTTCCGGCTAAACAATTTTTCTGCTCTGGCCATTTCAAAAAAAATTATTCTTGGTGTTACCTAACTTTGTTTCAGACTGGTTGGAAGTGAACACATCTCGCCACAGGAGCGAGTTGCTTTACCGAGTGGTCATCGGTCACTGTCAGCGCTAATCAAGAGGAACGACTTCCGTCCTACCTCAGCGTGATTCATTCATCACCGGCAAAAGTTTGGAGCACGGGGAACTAAGTGCTGAATTTTATTTCAAGGAATGATGCAGATGCTTCAAACAATATTACATAAGAAAGAGTGCTTGACAGCGAAACTATTTATTCAGATTATTCGTGCATGGTGTCTGCTGCCTCTTTTTTCGCACATATTGATGTTGAGTTGAGGCATTCACATTTTTAGGCATTGCCCTGGCCGAAATCAGCGTCCACAGACTTCGCTGAGTCCAGGGTTGGCTTTCGTTACAGATGTACGAAAATCTAGGCAGGGCCCCATCCATGACTTAGTTGTCTGGTAGTGGCACACGCACGTCGAGGTTTACGTTACCCATTGTAATCTTTGGTTTAGCCCTAACTCCATGCATTTCGGGGTGTAAAAGTGGATCTTTGTTGTCGCATAGAAAGAAGCTTATGGAAGAGAGCATAATCTGATAACATTCATAGAAAAAGAGACATGTAGATGCGCTAGTATGGAGGAGCAATGAATGAAAAAAAACAGAATTATGGCCATAGAGTTCAGTGATTACATCACTGTCAGCTCAATACCACACACGCCCATTTAAAGCCACCAGTGCGCTTCTTCGTGGCAGGCATCCGCTGTGTACTTGTTGCAAGCAAGTGGGAAACGTTTGTCTGCCGTGCGAAGCAATGAGGTACATGCTGTGCCATCGCTCCGGTCATTCGTCGGACGCTAGCCGGCCTGCCTACACGAACAAGCTTAGTTCTGACCACTCTACCACAGAAGAATTTCACCTGGACCATGGGCGCTACAGAGGTCGTCGACGGTTCTGGTGAAGCAGTGGGTTACATCAAAGATGAACATTCGTTCTTGGAGCCCAGACATAGTTGTTGCAATAACACTGCTAAAAATGAACACTTAGAAAATTACCAATTGTGTTCCGCGAAAGACTGTGAACATTCTACTAACTATATCAAGTCTTTTTGGCGTCTTGCCTTTTCCATTTATTTTGTTTTTTACACTCTACAAGCAGTGACGTGATTGATAATATGGTGAACTAGGATAGGTCACAGCTGTGGTGGCGCAACTGTTGCTATGCGTCACTGTGCCTTGACATGATTGCTAGAAGAGTGTGAGGGGGTGAAGCCACAGAGGGCAGTGTTCAGGGTACGGATGGACAAACTCTGCGAGGATAAAACAGTAAAGAATTTCGCCCTCAAATTACAAGTATTGACACGTGGAACGAGAACGCTTTCAGTGTACTTGGCCTGTGAGCTCGCAAAGAAGATTGCAACGAAAACGTAATGGAGAGCTGCCTGACCAAACAACCCCCAAGCCAAGAATCGATGAAGCAACAGCAGGTGCTTCGGACGCAGTAGAGGTAGTGTCCCCGTGCGAACAACGCAATGTATCCTTTGGAAGTGGAGTAACGCACCGCCTGTGTGAACGCTTTGAATAAGGTGCCACAAAAATGTGCAATGGTGGTAATTCGCAAATTCGCCTGCGGCTAAAGGTTATCAAGAGAAACTTTCAGTAAAAATGGCAACTGTGCTTCCATTCCCACAATCTGCAAGGACATCGAACATCCTTACAGCGTGACTTGGAAAGTGGCTCAGTGGTCGTTAAACCACATGCCTAGGCAGCATGACCTTGGCGTAGCTGCTGTGCATGAAAACAAGGTTTCGTTGGCTAGAGACACAAAATTTGTTCTAAAAACT